>CAJUYI010000627.1:111797-167352 GCA_910591695.1 Galerucella pusilla | reverse complement strand
ATATTGGTAAAATATAGATATTTTAACTAGGTCTTTTGAATATATGAAAAATGAAGAAATAGAATGTTTATTTATATAGTAACTACCAGATAATAATATAAAGACTTACCTTATGTCTATATAGAATTGTAATCCTTGGAAATCACGACCAAAAATTCGAACTACACTTCCGAAAATTTCGAACACACTTACTTCACTACCGAAAATATTTTCGAACATAGGCACGACACGACCGTCCGATTTAAAAATTAACTCGCTACTGAAAACAAGATTTAAAATTTAATCATTAGTCACGCCGTTCGAGATGAACAAGTATTTGTCATCGATGTGAATTGAATATACACTGACCGCCGTATTTAAGAATATAAAGAATAAATGATTTTGAAAAGACTTTTTCTATCGTTTTTGATAATTTTAGTTTACAGGGAAAGTAGAAAAGTTCCAAAACAATTTATAAATAAATTTTTTTGAAATGTTCTAATAAGAATTTACAACAGAATAGTTATTGTAAATTCCATTTTCAGTATAACTTTAGCGAGCAGTGCTTATATCGATAAAATGAACATGTATTTTAAGGGATAATTTACCTCCATTTGTTGCTGTGATTCACGGAAAAAGAAGAGACTAACGAATATGTGTTAACTTCTTCTTTTTTTTCATTAAAGCCTGGTAAATAGTCCCTGAATGAAGAAAAAGAAGAAGTCTCTTCTTTTTCCGTGAATCACAGAAACGAATGGAAGTCAGATATCCCTTATAATTTTTTTCATTAGAATTTAAGTGCCTCGACATCTATGGCCATTGGCACTATACAAAAGACAAAAAGACATATATATAAATACATACACTATCTTAAAACATAAAATATGTAAAATATCAACCTAGTTTATATTTTGTGGTAGAGGTTAGTGGTTTTGAGGAATTTCAATGTCTTTGGGATTTCAGCGGTGCAGTTTAAAAGCTCTCTCGGTTTGGTCTTAGGTCTAGGCGCTTATATGTAATGGTGTATTCCTGGCAGTCTGTGAGAATATGTTTAACGGTATACCCCCACACTCCACAGTGGGGGTATACTGTGTCTATGATCCTTGTGTTTGCCCTGTGTCGCCATATTGAATTTTATTTGACAGCTCATTGGATTGCCAGGGCCCGTATTCTTAAGGGACTAGTGAGAATCTAACCAATGAGATTGATGCATTACGGGTTGCCTGAAACGAGAGAGATTCAATCTCTCATGGTTCGAACCGATAGAGAATCTCGCCAAAAGCGGTGAGAAGCTTAGAAACATGCGTATTGGATTTCGTCCGGTGATATTGCAGATCTCACTATTTCATTTAAAAATACGACAAATTTGAAACCCTCATGTTTTAGGCAACCATGCAATACACCTATCTCATTGGTGAGATTCTCACTAGTCCCTGGCCAACGATTATAAAATAAACCCTACAGGATTGCTTATTCGCTTGAATCTTTCGTCGGTGCTTACGTCACCAGTGGACCTCGACCGATTTAAAATATACTGCAATCGTTAATATTTTCCACTTTTTTCCAGTTTATTTGCAAAAAATAATAATAAATTAATTTTTTTTGGTGATATGTTATTTTAAAAAGTTATATTTAGTTGTATAAGTAGTTATAAAATATAAATAGACGTTTGAAACAATAACTTTGAATTGAAGAAACTTGCTTATAATTTATTTTGCACAGAAACAGAAGCAAATTTACGAGATGTCATTATGGGTTAATTGATGGGTAAACTCAGAATTATATATTTTTTTTATGGGGAAAATAAAATAGACGCCTCATGCACTAATAAAAAATTTATTAATAAACAATTTTTTAAAACCTGTATCATCTCTTGTGGTACTCACACATTTTTTCTTCAAACATTTTTTTCCTAATACTTGTTCGAAGTTTACAAAGGTGGATTCATGCAAGCAAAAATTAAAACTTACATTACTTTAAAACTAAAACTAAGAACTTATAAAACCATGTAATGTAGATGTTTATGCCAGAAACTGAGAAGCTAAGGCATTCTTTTTAGTTTTAGCTTATATCTTAATTTCTTTGCATGATCATCTACATTACCTACATGGTTCTCTGTTCTAAGTTTTAGTTTCAAATTAATTTTAATTTTTGCTTGCATGGGGAAATGTATAAATTGAAACGCGAATCCAAAAATTTTGTATTTACACTGAAATAATGTGCTTCGTATTTATAGACTTTCTTGATTGACAATTATTAATAAACAACACCTTCAAAATTAAAAAACGGATAAAATATCGTCAAAACACACTTTGTAAACAAACGATAAACCATAAAATTAAAAAGGTTAGGTCCAGTGATGACGTATTCGTCCGACTTGAGCGAGGCGAACACAGAGTTGAATGGAAATAAGCAATCCTGTAGGTGTATAATCGTTGGGCCCTGGCGGCAGTTTGACATTGTCTATGCTGACCAATAACTAGGCTGCAGAAATGCCAACCTAAATTCAAATCGCTTCGTTTCGGACATGACTGAAAATTGTGTCATGTGTCATGTGTCATTAATTGTCATAGTCATGTCATATTAGTCATTACAAAATCTGATTCTTTACGTTTGTTATAATTGTGATGTGTACAGGTTTTAATTGTTAAAAGTTTAGAGTATTATTGGTAATAATTGTTTAACAAATTTCATAAAATGAAGTGGTTCAACGGTGGCATCTCTGAGGCAGTTAGTTACTCTAAATCGAAAGGAGCAATTTTTGTAGTTTACATTGAAGGTATCATTTTAGTTATTTCCAGTTTTTTATAATACTAATAATCTTTTTTTGTGGTAGGCACTGATGAGAATTCACAAAAAATTACTAATTTAATTGATAATGGAGAATTAGGGGAAAAACTAGAACAAGACCATTTTGTAGCTGTTCGATTAAAAGCTGGTTCAACTGCTCATCAACAGTTTAGTGAAATTTGTATCCTTATTAACTATAACTATTGGCAAACGTTAAGGAATGTCTAGTTTGTACATCTTAGTAATAATTTTGAATACCTCGTTTTTCCTTAGTATTAACATAGATAAAGAACCAAGTGTTCCTTCTATATATTTTATTGGGAAAAGTGGAGCTCCTTTGGATATTATAACTGGCAATACTATTTTAAACAATATTTCTGCCAGAATTGACGATATCCAAACCAGAGCTGACATTAACATCCCATCTGAACAATCAAAATCAGGTAAGTTGTGTGTGTATGTTGTGTTTTTAAGAGGACCCAAGATAATGTGATTTTTATATATTATTTCACATTTTTTTTACTAATTTTTAGTGTCGGACAATTTTATTAAAACTGAACAGTCCAATCAAAGTCCACCCACAACATGTGAAGATAATTTGTGTAATCTAGTAAGTGATAAAAAAACTGAGGAAGAAGTAAATCACAGTGAACCAGGATGTGAAGAAAATCTTGCAGCTGCAGATAAAGTTTCCAAAGACAAATTGAAAGATTCTTCAAATGTAGATGAGCTTAAATCAAATGAAAATGCTGGTTCTTCAAGCAAAGCTGAAATTCCCTTAAATGTAGAAAAAGAAGAAAAGAAAGAAGTACATTCTGATCCAAATAATGCAGACCTGTCTGTACCAGATAAAATAGGTAGGGCAAAGGAATTGATTGAATCTAAACGACAACAGAAGGAAAATGAAGAAAAGGAGGTAAAGTTTTTTTTCAAAATTTAGTATGATGTTAAAAATAAAGTTTTATGTATTTGTTTAATATGTAACTTTCAAAACACCCTCTAAACAAACCTTAAGTTTACTTGACAACCTGTCAATTGAAGCGGAAATATCACCATAGAGAAATATAATATAATGAGAGTTGTCGACCCTGTAGTAACAGTTGGCATCACGTCGATCGAAGCGCACCAGGAAGGGTTGTTGGAACTAATTTTTGAGGGCGGGATATTTAAATTGGTTAGTTGGGATTGTGGGTATGAATATCTCACAATTTGTCTAAAAATTGTTTATTATATAATTATTTCATTACAGAAAATTAAAACTTATTTAATTTTTAATAATGAAATGATTATAATCAATAAACAATTTTAAGACATAAATTAGATAAATGAGAAATCAACACTAATATAAAATTTTTATTAAACTGCACATAATATAACAAATAATCTACATCTATATTATTATCATCAATTCATCGAACATTTACATATTATTAATCACAAAATAACATATTTTTACTAAACTTACATTATATTTAGGAAAGTTAATCCAATATCACATCCAATTGCACATTATTTTAAAATTATTCACAGAAACTGCAAAAATTTAAATAAAAAGGAGTTAGAAAGTAGATTCTTCATTCCTATGAAGACAGGAACAGGTTTGAAACAAAATAAATAAAATGCATTACCTTAAGTTACAATTTGTTAGGTAGATGAGTTTATTTGAGGCTATCTATCATTATTGTTAGAAAAAATAAGCTTTCATTTCACAGGCAATACTGGTAATAGCTACAGTATTTTCAAAAGCTTGGGTACCTACTATTATTATGTTCAACTACTTTTGGTAGTAGTGTATGATCTAAGGATTGCAAAGGTAAAACAAATCTAATAAGTATTTTGCATAATGAACCTGTAAATCCATTATTATTAAAATGATCTTTACACAACCTTTGATGTAGAAGGAAATTCTAAAATGTACCTCTGTTCACTTTGATTGATATCAGATGGAAATTTGAAAAATGTTTTATTCTTCCCTCGATTCTTCCTACAAATTGCTAAGTGGCCAAAAATATTTACCAAGCAATACAACTATGACGTATTATATTTGGTGATGATATTTTAAAGGTTTACTTACTTTTATTTCCTTCATGAGAACTAAAATCCTTAATAAATTTATAAATAAAATAATTTTGTAGAATAATTATTGACACTTTCACTATGACTTTGACAAGCAGAAGCTAGATTCACACCAGCCAACGTATGATTGATTTTGTATATTTTCGTTTTTAATGATTTAAAAGTTGATATACTAGGATATTTCATAATATTTATCGACATTGAAGGATGAATAGTGAAGTGAAATGTAATTTATAACGTTTTAAACCATTTTATTCTATTTCCCTTTTGTAAAAAGTCTTGTAGTTCTCACGACCGAAGCGACTCGATGCGCGGGTCAGTTGCGCAGAAACGTTGTGCCTTATACCGCCTATACTTCAATCCGTCTCTTTTATTTTGTCTATGAATATCACCATGTGGATTCAGCTTCATTATAAGTCATTTCAATTGACAAATTCATAAAAATGTGTCATTCTACATGAAAAATTAACAATGTAATAAAACCAATTTTTTCACAGAATGAGCGCCTGAAGGAGTTGGAACGTCGAAAAATGGGACAAAGTGTTCAACAATTGAAAAAATGGCAAGAAGAGCAGGAATTAAAACAATTAATCGAAGATAGAGATAAGGAAAAGCGTGAAAATCAATTAGCGAGAGAACGTGTCTTAGCGCAAATAGCACAAGACCGTGCCGAAAGATTGACCAAGTTTCAGACATCACCTAAACCAACAGAAACCCCCAAAGTAACCTCTTCTCCTCCTAAGCCCGCCTCAAACATCACTAGATTACAGTTCAAACTTCCAGACGGCTCTTCTACAACAAAAGAATTCCAAATTTCCGATACACTAGAATGTGTCGTTTCATTCGTCAGATCTGACTTACACGTTAGCAATTTCACTTTAGCCACCACTTTTCCCAGAAAGGAATTCACCCAAAACGACTACCCATCTAGTCTGTTAGATCTACAATTAGTACCCAATGCTGTGATTTTAATATTGCCTATAAGTAGTAACATAGCCTCACATTCTCAAGGAGGAATTATCACTACAATATTATGGAACATCTTATCACCGATTTTCACTTTGTTAGGTTATGTCAAAGGCTGGGTATTTGGATCGAGTGCATCGCAAGATAGAAGAAATACTAATCCTCGTTCAAATGAGCCGGCACAAGCGACGTAAGTATTTTAGAGACCTTTTAATTAAGAATTTCTTATATTCTAAGGGTGAAATTCATAGTCGACACTTGAGGGTCACTCATACTTGACTTATCCTTATTGTATGCAGAGACACTTAACAGGCGAAAAGTGAGGTTGAGTTTGAGTGTAAATTTAGTGAAATATGATTACAGATTCCAGCTCCCTTGAGTGAAGATTTCTAACCTATAAACCACGTTTGTACCTTATACTATCATTTTTTGATATCAAAATTTTGTTTGGTTGTTATTTGTCTGTTATAGTTTGAAATTTTTCAAGGAAATTAGTATGATGGATGATTTTATTGATTTTGATTTTATAGATAATGATAATGCTTACGTTTACCTAGGTTTACCTAGGCTAGTAATCACATTGGTGTAGTAAAAAGCAAAATTATTAGATTCATTTTTTAGACGAAACAATGCACTACACTTGAATTAAACTTGTGTGACAGTAACACCCATGACTTTTTCTTTCCAGCTAAGCTAGCACAATCAGTTTTTTGATTTTCTATAAAAGAATATTCACGAACCAGCTCACTTGAGGCTAGATCTTTGCTAGACGAATAGAGTTTTCTTTTATTTTCTATTTTCATAAGAAATAATGAACTTAAATGAAATAATATCTACTATAAAAATTGAAAATAAGAATCGGAAATAATCTATTAAATATATATATGAACAGTAAAGAACTAAACTGAGAATAAAATACTTGCAGAGTGCTAATACTCGAACTGAATACAAATTCGAATATGAATGCAATGCAACAGATGTCAGATGAACGTTAAAGGACATTCAAAAATCACAATTGTTAACCAAACGCAACCAAAAGTTTCTAATAGTAACATTGATGCCAAATCACTCAAATTGAAGTATTATTTGAGTAATGACTGTGGATATGAAAAGTCGCCTCGAGTTAAACTCAAACTAAATTGAGTTTGAGTATGAGTGACCCTTAAGTGTCGACTATGAATTTCACCCTAGGCATGGTTCATTATAAAAGATGAGTAAAGTTAGTGCAGTATATAACAAATTTTTCATTTTATTTTCTGTAATCATGGAATTCCTTTAGCATAATGCAACTGAGTCAATGGAGTTTATTTTTACAAGTTGGTTTCTTGAGGTATATTCTTCCTTATCCAAATAATCTCTTTTGACTGAGTGTAGAGTGTAATATGTGGTTGGACCTGGTTAATTGTCGCGAAGATAACATGTCTTGATCTTTGTATTAATTTAAATGACAGGGTTGGAGATATATGACAATGTATTTATATGGTGAATAACTAAAAAAATTGCGACAAGTGACAGTTGACAAGGGTGAATTACAGATGACACTATACATTACACTGATGAATACCAATTCTGTTATCTATTTTATTGTTTCTAATGACATCACGTGTTTACTGAAATAATTCATTCATACATTCTCGAAAATATAGTATTTTTTTCTAGGAATTCCCTGATTATAAATATCTTTCAAATTGTCGTACGTGAAATTTATGGCATCGTCGACATTGTAGCAGGAATGTAGTTGTCTGTTCGATTTAAAATTGCAAGATTATTTTGTTAGATAACATTAATTTTTAAATTAAAAATTGTATCCTGTAGAAGATAGGGAAGTAAAAGAAGTAGTTTTTCGAAAAGGTAACTCGGATAAGGCTATATTTTTATGAGTAGCATACATGTCTATAAAATAAATACATATTTCCTATATTTTCGGATATTTCGATTTCAGAAGTGTTCTTTCAGCGAATTTTGACATGTTCAAAATGTGACAACGCCGAAATTAGTGAGAGGGACGTCTCACGTACCGTTGTGTCATTTACATAGTAAATGTTTTTGTACAACAACTTTCAGCAATAATTATTGTTTTTGTTAATTTTTTGTTGTGCTATTTTGAATTAATGGTACCTATCTAAAGTTTTTATTGTTTAACATGGAAAATGTTTTCTTATTGTTCTTTCAGGGATAAAGGTACCAATAAACGTAGAGCTGGTGGTGATTCGACAGTTGTTAGACGTCAAGGAAACATTCACAGACTCACTGATCAAAAGGATAGTGATGATGAGAATAGTACTTATAATGGAAATTCTACTCAGCAAATGTGAAGCACTGATTACTAATAACACCAAGTTTATGTTTTAATGGTTCTATTATTTTAAATATTGCTACTTATTATAAAGTTTTTATCTGAATGTTAGTTTTATTTATTTTTTAAACTATGCAATCTTCAATTCCTTAAGCGGTGACACAATTGAAAAATTTATAGAATAGGATATAAAATTGAAGACTTGAAGAAATAAGAGTAACAAGACTGAATAAGAGTTTTGCTTGCAGTTTTTCTAACCTAACTTTTATTTACAGTATCACAATTTACACTCCCAAATAAGGCATAAAAAATACCAATATTATTTATTTGGATATAAATTTTTTTTAATTTATGTAAAATGAACAATGAAATGGTGCAGCATTATCAAAATTGGTATGTGTTTGCTGCTTCAGCAGTGAACACAAGAAATGTTATCGAACAAAAAGGTGGAGAAACAGAAGGTGGTGGGCTCGTCACATCATTCCATTTTTTATACCTAATTATTTTCATAATTTAACAAAAATAAGTTCTATAGGGTAAGTACACGTGACTTCATGCCCTGAGGAATCTGATGATAAACGTTCTTTTTGCACAACTCGTGGTTCTTGATATAAAAATATTATAAAAACTTCAATTAATTATCTATACTTTTATTAGGAACATAGTTTATTATAAGTAAAAAAATTAAATAGAGATTAAAATAGATTGAGGGGTTAATGATCGGCTGGTTGTTTTACCCAGTAACCCCAAGGAGCAAAATGGTCATGTCCACTGTATTCAGTCGGTCCTCTATAAACTTTAATTTGTACTCTTCCGTGGTGTTCTAAAAAAATACAAATTTACGTAAACTCATATGAAAACAAACGATTTTATCAGGCAGACAAACCTCGTCAAGTACATACCAAATATATTAAAACAGAGCCTTTGCTTTAGATGAATAGCTTTTACATATTGGGTCATTCCATGTCAAATCGTCAAATGGTTGGAATCGACCCCTCCCGATTTCGATGAATTTTGGTGGAGAGTTTCCTCTAATCATAAAACGAAGTTCTGCCTAAGGAAAAAAATTAAAAAAATGTTTCTGAAAAGTTATGCAAAATCCAAAATTTCACTGTTTTTCCTGTTTTTAAAGTTTATTTTTTGAATATTTCGGAAACTACTGTATTAAAAAAAAGAAACTCTGGTACGTTTAAAGTGGATACTTGGAGGTATGGAAAAAAAAATATTTTGAAAAAAAATTTTGAAAATTTCTAAAATTAGGAAATTTCGAATTTTTTTAAATATTAAAAATTAAAGTTCGCCATTAAATTTTGGGCTCAAATTTTTTTACATTATACCTCTGACATATTCAAAGATATCCTGAAATTTTTAAGAGGGTGTTTTTTGTTTTTTCAAAAATATGAATTTTTGAATTTTAGCCAAAAAATATTTTTTCAATTTTTTTATCTTTCTAGTCGAGTTGAATTAGTCAAACCCAAAATTACCTAATGCTGAGCACTGGAACATTTTTCTCATGCTAGTGGAATATAAAAACAAAAATATGTATTTAAAATTTTATTTTTATTGATTTACCTTTAAATTGAAACTCAAATCATGTAAGAAATGACACACTTTGCCATCTATGTATCTACAACTAAAATCTCTATTATAGATAGGGCGCATGAGAGAATTTACTAGTGGGCTCTATTACTCGTGATAATTATTATGAAGATCTAAGGATTGGTTATTTATTTGTCAACAACACAAAATCGGTTAGTTCGTTTGTCAATATAAGTTTCTGAAAGATTTATATAAAAATAAAAGTTCATCATGGAACAGAAAATGTGTTCGATCGGAATATCTAGTAAAGAAATGTGCTCTGAGGATAATTTTATTGATTGCAGGGATTTTTCAGATGAAGACCGCGTTTCTCTAAATATCAGAAGTGGTACAGCTGTAAGTTTTATTTGCGCTAAACATGACAAACAATTTCGTTTAAATTACATTTTAAATCAGAAAGCATGTGTTGATCCGTATAAAATTCATAATAAGTACGTAAACCATTAAAAGTGGTCTCCTTTGAGCTATACAATCAGTGTAAGGTTAATTTTCCATAAATTTTCCCTGGAACTAAACTATGTATAACTTGTTTAAAAAAATCCATAGTTATTTAAAAGAACACCAGAAAATTGATTCAGAAGCATTTGAACAAACCGCTGAAGTGGAAAAAAGTGGACTAGTTGAAGTGATTTCCGAAAATTTAGGTAGTGATTCACCTGAAATTTCCATTACAGCTGATCAAGACCCCCAGTAGCCATTCAAAGCTCTATTGCAATGCAGGAGAAAATGTCATCTCATTTATCTGACAAATTGCAATTATCAAATACTACAACTGCAACATCTGAAGTTTGTAGCTCAACTGGTGAAACTTTTACTCCACAGGACATTCAATTTGATCGTCTCAATACTATTTCCAAAATGTTAAATTTATCTCCAATCAAAAAGAAAGACTTAGACCGATCAAATACTTATGCTCAGAAAAAATTGCATGACATGAAATCAAAGTGACAATTATGCTTTGAAAATGTCACGGATATTTTTGATGCAGATACTTATAATAATTCAATTATTGACGATAACCCAGAACTAACTGGAAGAGAAATAGTAGTACAATTAAAAAATAAATTTGATAATGCCAGTAAATTAAGTGACAAATCACAAATTTTATCTGTTCTACCATCAAGTTGGCCGATAGAAAAAGTTATCAATACTTGTGGAGCATCTTCTTACATGGTAAGAAAGGTGAAACAAAAAGTAGAACAAGATGGCATCCTATTTATTCCTGATCAAAACAAAGGTCATCCGTTATTGAAGACTACAGAACAAAAAGTTCAAGAATTTTTTAGAAGTCAAGATATCAGTAGAGAATTACCCGGCAAAAAAGATTATAAATCTGTGTGTGAGAATGGTCAACGAATGCAAAAACAAAAACGTTTAATTTTAGGTAACAATGAAATTTATCAATTGTTTGAAATTGTTTAAAAAAGTGTAACATAACCTTCAGCTGAAAGCATTATCCAAAATAAAAAAATGATTATACAAACTTAAGAATATTCTTGTTTTTATATTCCACTAGCATGAGAAAAATGTTTCAGTGCTCAGCATTAGGTAATTTTGGGTTTGACTAATTCAACTCGACTAGAAAGATAAAAAAATTGAAAAAATATTTTTTGGCTAAAATTCAAAAATTCATATTTTTGAAAAAACGAAAAACACCCTCTTAAAAATTTCAGGATATCTTTGAATATGTCAGAGGTATAATGTAAAAAAATTTGAGCCCAAAATTTAATGGCGAACTTTAATTTTTAATATTTAAAAAAATTCGAAATTTCCTAATTTTAGAAATTTTCAAATTTTTTTTTCAAAATATTTTTTTTTTCATACCTCCAAGTATCCACTTTAAACGTACCAGAGTTTCTTTTTTTTAATACAGTAGTTTCCGAAATATTCAAAAAATAAACTTTAAAAACAGGAAAAACAGTGAAATTTTTGATTTTGCATAACTTTTCAGAAAATTTTTTTTAATTTTTTTCCTTAGGCAGAACTTCGTTTTATGATTAGAGAAAACTCTCCACCAAAATTCATCAAAATCGGGAGGGGTCGATTCCAACCATTTGACGATTTGACGTGGAATGACCCTATTATGTTACTTATATATATTTATTTTTAAATCTTTTTTTATTATTAAAACATCCGAAGCTCTTGTAATAAGAATTGTAGTAGGTACTCTTTGAATACAATAAAAATTAATAATACATATATTAAACAAAATTGACCATTAATTTATATTAATGAACACTTTTGATATAGGCAACTAAACATACATTTGAAGTTCAAGAAATTGATATTTATCGGCTTTTTCCTTTAATTACAGTGGTATAATTCCGAGCATTGATATTAACAGTAATAAAACTTTCAAAAACAAAGCAATTGAAATCATTTAAATAAAACATAAAATAATGATTGTTCTTTATAGTTAGATTAAAATTCAATTAAGTAATATATATCTTCACCACTTTAATGTAGGTACATAAAGTCGACGGAAAATTTGTTCAATAGTTAAATTTTGGAAAAAAAATGATTAACAGTTCTAAAACATTGTCAAACTTTTCTATAGAGTTTAAGAAAAATAGCTTACCATCACCAGTAGCTGCAGCTTCCAAATCTTGATCAGTATATATAGGATATGTAGATGTTAAAACTGTCATACTTAAGAACACTGTAACAGCAACTAATATCTGAAAATTAAAAAGCACACAATTTAAAAAAATTCTAATCTATTTAAATTATTTTTGTACAACAATACACGAACCTTAAACGTTAAAAAGTCCATTTTATTTCAACAAATTCAAGTGGATGTATGCAGTTCAGCTTGAAATCGGTCTTTTATATATGAGTAGGTATAAAGGTAACGTAAAAAATTTGTCGTCATCCATGAAATTGATTAGAAACTAAAATATCACACTCTTTTTCTTGAAAGAGAAGTAAAAGTGTTAGCGCGGTATCATGGACCGCTGAGTTTAATTTCTTTTTAAATAAATAAGCGGAAGTTAATAAAAATTATTTAAGATCAATTTTTAGCTATTACCTACCTATCAAAGAACATTTTTTACACGTCCCCTTACTTCTTATTTTACGTTATTGAAGTACAGAGTCCTCACAATTAATTGGGAGTATTTTATACTGTTCTTTAGCGCTTCTGCGCTGAACTAGTAAAATGTCTTAAGTGGAGTTCATAAACTTTTCACGATAAAATGCCAAAGAGGCCAGATATATGTATGCCATGCTTTATATACAAATATGTATATTGTTCTGAAGCGTTTTCTCAATGGCATCTTCGCTTAGAAGGAGCTGAAACTTTTGCAAAATCACTTCACTAGAGTTCATATAATACACCCTTCTTGGGTCATCGATTGTTTAATGTCCTTCTAGCACATCACGTTGGAAGAAATGGAAAAAAGGCAGGTTTGTGATTAATCCTAATCAAAATATGACAATAATGAACCGTTTAAATGTATTACAAACGTTAACCCTAATCTTTGACTTAAAAAATTTGATTAGTTGATGTTTAGAATACACGTAAGCGCGACCTATAAATGGGGAGAAATTACATCATTCAAAATAGGATGCAGACGTACCTTTGGTATTGACAATGTGTCTCACGTCTTTTTCTACTGGCTGACTAGGGCATGTCCACGTGACGTCACAAACTATTTTGACAACAGCCCGGTGGTAAAACAATAAACAAAGCGTTCAGAACACGTGGTACTTAATAGTGAGGTTATGCTGATTTATAATGATAGATCGTGTTTGAGTTTAGTTGGTTTTGCTTCAGTGTACTTTTAAAGTTATTTTAATTGTTGAGTCTGCATATTTAATAATATATAATATAGCTTAATAGTTGTTTGTTGTTTGATAATTTTTCATCGTGTCTATTGTTTTACCACCGGGGTATTGTCAACTGTCAACTGTCGTGGACATGCCCTATATACGATCCTGATGATTTTATTTATCAAATTTAAGGTTAGCTATATGTCAAAATAGCAAATGCATGAAATAAACGACATACCGAAAACCCGGATATACGTCACAAATGATGACGCACACCAAGAAGGCTATTGAATGTACTATACACTCACATATCTTCAGTACAGGTGCGACGTAACAATATTATACTTTGACAGTTCAAATTCGAAAGGACTTTTCGTAACTAATCAGCAACAAAAAACTAGAAAAAAAAACCGTTTTTTTCTTTCTAACAACATAACAATTTTGTGAGCAGCATTTGCGAGTAAAAATATATATTATCAGATTCATACTATGTAATTTACCTATTGCTTGGCCTAGTGGTTTAATAAGATCAGTGACATTGAATCAATACACAGGACCGTTCTCTCGGCATTAGCGAATTTTAAAAAGCTAAATAAAAAGGTCGTATCGAAATTTTAAAAATAAATTAAATCTAGAAATAGACTATGAAGTAACAAACCGTTTAAAGAAAGTGGCAATTCAAAATCATTTAATGATCGAAGCTTATCTCTTACAACGTCGAGATAGTGTTTTTTCGAAGAATATGAAAATTTTGAGCAGAACGCGCGTGAATCTTAGATGTGCGTCGTCACAGTCAAAGGCGCATTCTCCCAATGAAAAACTTATTTACACAATTTATTTACTGCTCCAATACCAAAGTGATAATTCCATAAATTAGTGTCTTTTTTTTCTTCGAATAGAAGTGTTTATTTGTGCGATTTTAATCTGTGTATATCATCGGTGAGTGTAATTTGACATTATTTAAATTTATGTTCATAAAAATCACGCTTAAAAATTGTTAAAAGCTTGAAGAAAATTGTTAACAGAGGTTAAACTGTTTGAATTTTTGAAAAAATTTCTTTTTTATTTCGCAAAACAACGAGTAAGAAGAAATAAATATTTGTTTGTTGAAAAACCTACTTTTTAGTGGAAAGCGGAAAGTATTATTTTTTAGCCCAAGGGCGGAAAATGCATAGTGCCACAATTTTTTGATTACTTTGACGTTCTTTGCGAATTTTGTAATTAAACGTCATGGTATGTCAACGTTTTTTGTTATATTTTCCTATTTTTTTGGACACAATATACTATTTCGTAATAAAATCATCACTTTGTGACGGAATATCAAATATATGATCAAAAAATATAATCATTCATGCACACTGTTGGTGAAATTGTTTTTTTTTTGGAAAGAGACGGTTATTTAGTGTGGTTCCGTATGAATTAAGATGTATTTTATCCGATGTAAAAGAGTTGATTTTAGTGATTCACAATTTTCGTTTCGATTTTAGAAATTTTTTACACCAAAAGATTTTTTCAAGTGAAAGCTATCGCGCCACTTAATCTGCGAGAGTGAGAGATAATTTGCCAATTCTGAAATCAATAAACAGTATAATTATGTCCAAAAATAGTAAAATATAACAAAAAACAACTTGTAATCGAAAAATTCATGTGAAACGTCAAATTCATCAAGTGACAGATGGTGAAAATCTTCAAAAATCGTGACGTTATGAATTTTCCGCCCTATTTTTGGTGTTCAGATGATTTGTTTTGCGGTAATGTAGGCAAAAGATGTATTTACACCCTCACACTGGTTATTTATCTCCATTAAAGTTGCCATCAATGAAAAATGGACCCACGATATGATTTCCAGCAATTCCTGTTCAAACATTAACTTTTTCAGGATATTGCATATATATATTCTTCTCTCATTAGACCAATAGCAGCAATATTGTCGATTAACATGACCGTGAAGTGTAAATGTGCTCTCATCAGAAAATCTCTAATTGAATTACATTGTTATCTAACTTTGCCATCATTTGTTCACAAAAATACGTTCTCCTATCGACCATGAGCTCCAGAGTTGGCATCACTTTGTAGGGATGCATTTTACTTTTCTTTCAAATATTCGAAAAATTGATGTGTGGTTAATGTAGAGCAGTGGGGCTGGTTTTCAACCAGAATTTTGTGGGTTTTCTTGAAACTCAAGACTAATATCCAATTTCGTATCATCACTTACTGCATTGGCAGCTACTTTTTTTATCTGTCTTACATGACCAAGCTCGATAAACTGCTTTTCTATTTTGTGAATTGTTCCTTGGGATACAGGCAGCAAATTTGGAAATTTTTCGTGAAATAAGCGAGAAACTGAGAAACTTCCATTTGTTTCTAAGGCCCGGTTGAACATTTGAAGCTTAAAATTGAGCTCAATAAATATAAGCTTAGCTCAACCTTAAAGATGAATTCGTGCAAGAAAAAATTGAAACAAAGATTAATTTAAAACTAAAACTAAGAAGATAAAACCATGTTATTTTTCAATTTAAATATCAATTTCTTAGTTTCTTGCATGAGCATGTACGTGTAATGTAGATGTTCATGCAAGAAATTGAGATTTAAATTAAAAAATAACATCGTTTTATCTGCTTAGTTTTAGTTTGTTGTACAAACATGGTTCAGTAGCAGCTCTACTGAACCTATATTTGCAAGTGTTAGAACTTCTTTCGAACTAACGCATGCGTATGAAGTAAATTGGTCACAATATGTTTGTCAAATAACCTAACTAATGTTATATTTGCTACCTATTAGTTTTACAAGAAATTTCCCCTGATATACAATCTGTCACAAAGCGAACGGTTTCTTTAGAAAGACGAAATCTTTGAATAAACTCCATGATCTCTCCAACATTCAAAGTGATTCATACGCTGTCTATACACCCGAGGTCTTCTCGGGTGTTGTACGATTCCAATAAGTTTCAAAAAATCCTTATCATCGGTTAAAATATGAATAATTAATTTTGACAATCTTTTAATTTAATAGACACTTTTAGTTGGTCATAAGTTTTTACACGTATCCGTATTGGAGTTAAAATAGACGTGAAGAAATTGTCAAGAAAGCCTTTTTAGCAAAAAACATATCGATTCGTTCTGTTTCTAATTGTATAACCTCAAAAATTTTTTATTTTACCTTTTTATATTTTTGAAAAAGGTTAAATGGGAGCGATATTAAATAATCCATTGCTGCTAGACGAGGAAGATGATGTAATATAGTACAAATAGCACGAATACTGACTTTGGTCGGGATAGGGATACGTTTAAGTATACGGAGTAGGGTACGTAACAATACGTTCAACGCATCGTATCGGCTGAGACTTAACGGGTCTACACATGCGCAGTTCGTTACGTATACGGATACGTCAGAAATTTAAGACAAGCTAAAAGTCTCTAATATTAAATTAAGTACAGGTTATGTTTGCATACAATTCATTCACATTTAAGCTACGGAACATGATAACAATTTATGTTCCGTGCTTAAGCTTACATTAAACCTGCCCTAAGGGTTTACTAAGCTTAAGGTTTAAATGAACCTCAACCGTAAGCCAACTTTGTACAACAGCAATCTGACGCTGAACCAGAGTTCACACTTGAGCCTTCACTAAGCTACAATTGTACAACCGGCCCTAAGGGTTTTCTCCATAACCAATCTTTAGTAGAATAGCAATTTTATATAATTACACACAGTTAACGAAATTTAAACGACAATAGCACTGACACTGATCACTACTGTCATGAAGGCAGACAACAAGCTGCTAAAGCTTTGAGTTTTATAAGAAAATTAACAAAAATGTTTTTGTATATTTTTTCATATCAGTAAAAAGGAACGCAGGAATGGACTTTCCTTACTTCTTCTATATCAAGAGGTAAATGGGAAATAAGTATTGATTATAGTATGGCGAATTTGTAAAATAAAACAATTTTCTTTTTTTAATGTTAATTTTTGTAATAAATCTAAATACACTATATATTTTCCATAGATTAGAAGGTATAGTGTTAGGACTTTAGTAAAGTAGACTTACTAAAATCATACTCCCCGTTTTCCCACCTGGCTTTTGCACTCCGATATATGTTAATATGAAGTATCACAATCTAAGATCATAACCTAAAAATGTCATGTTTGTTACTGTAATGACCGCAAGCAGCGTAGTAATAGCATTAATAGCAATTTTGATATCTGTTAAGTTCAAAACAAAATAAGTTTTCGAGTGAGTTAAAACAGATACATTTTTTTGTATACATTTTGTATTGGATCGTGATTATAAGATTAAAAAGTTATAAATATAAACGAATATCAATCTATTCAGTCATCTATTGGTTTAAATATAGAAACATCATTTATTTATATTTTTGCTATCAACATTTGATATTTCAAATAAAATTCTATATTTATTATTATTATTTTATATATTTATTTGTTCTGAAAAATCGCTGTTTCAAGTATTTATTGTACTCGAATAAGATTAACGATTAATATATACAGGAAGGCCATCGAAAAATAAACATCAATATGGGTACACCTTTTACCATTTGCTATATTGGTATCATTGGAAATGTTTAAAAGAGCTATCAAATAACACCTATTATGAAATTGTCGTAATTTTAAAAATTAACATATATAACACTAAGACAAAAGACACATCATATTATCGAGGTGGTTTGAGTAAGGTCAGAATTCTCCGGATAATTAACGTGTATGCAATTAGCAATGAAGTACCCTGTATGTACCTAAATTTCTTTCAAACGTCGTGAAATTTCCTATGATAACACCTACATCATATTAGGTAGACCCTGTATCACAAGTGGCTACAACAATGTACCAAAATCAAAATGGTTTGCTGGTTACAACGCATAATATTTATCGGAACATTTGAAATTGAAACGAAAACAATTTGTTTACCAAAAATAACATTTTTGCAATAATTTATTTCGAGTAAAACTTTCAAATTAAATATCGATTTTTTTTTCACACATATTAAGTAACTCTTATAACACTACAATATAAAAACGAATTTTTAAAATAGTTAGACCAAGAACTTGTAAATGGAATACATTAGCGAATGATAGTTTTACAAAAGATCGGACCTTAGTCGATGTAAATCATGTTAAAAGATTGTAAAGTTGGTTCAGAGATACTTCGTATTAGCTAACTGAGTGTCGTCCCGCCATACCTTCTTTATGCTCAAACGTAGAAGAAACAGTCATTTTTACAATAATGCCGCCATCTCATACTGTCATTGTATGGCAAAATCGTTATTGTAAGACTGGTAAGAACGACCCTCTCTAGACTGTTGAACGTCACCAAACAACGTGACATGAGGTGTGTTCTTTTTGACTGAGATCTCAGTTAATCCCAGCTCACATCGGTAATGTGCGTGTTCTTTTTAATATACGCACTTCGAAGTGAGTTGAGATTTTTCCTCCCCCTTCACCGATGCTGAATGTGATGTAATGATGTAATGTGATGTATCAGTTGGACTTAAGTCAGAAATAAAGTGGAGGGGATGAAAAAATATTTGATTTTGTTTACATTTATAAACACACATAACCTAATTTTCTTTTGTTACAAATTACCAATTGATTAAATAAAAGAGAAATAATTATGGATACAATAAATAAATGCTGATACGAATTTATGTTTTATGTCTTTTATTCACGCATGCGTCGGCAGATTGCGCGCTTCAACTGAGTAGTTCGTTATTTTTGGTGCTTACTCACATCACTTTAACTGAAGTGAGCTGAGATCTCAGTCAAAAAGTACACACCTATTTGTCGTCCGTACCTTGAAGCAGAGATAATATGCCTCGCTCGAAGTCAATCAAGTTGTTGAGACTTTCAGTTTGGTTAGTATACATGAGGAGGCCCTTCTTAACTCGACTTTATCTAGCGCGTGGCAACCATGTAATTAAATTAAATACGTCGGATAGATAACCACAAAAATTGCAAAAACCAACTGAGAAATATCAAAATTTTACCTGATAAACCAATTTTAAACCCAGCAACCAACAGTTTTTTGCACACATATAAAATTTTATTTTTGTTAAACTGAGATTGCCGTTAGTTTGAATTTGATATTTAAATATCCAATGAATTATATATTTTGTTTGAAATGTTTCTTCAAAAAAATTTTTTAATGAGATGCTATAAATTATAATATTTATTAAGCTAAGAGCGGCAAAACATTTAAGGTTTGTTCGAACAAGCTTGAGAATCAGTTCGGAATTTTAATGATTTTGCGTAGATTAAAGTTATCGTCGTTATTTTCAATCTACGCAAACTCAGTAAAATTCCGAACTGATTCTCAAACTTGTTCGAACAAACCTCTGTAGTTATTGACAGTGGATTGACGAATGACATAATACAAATTTGTCTTTAAGGAACGTCTCCGTATCGGTACTTTGACACGTGGAAAACGAACTTTATAATAAATACAAATCTTTTAAAATGCTAAGGTATTGAATATGTTTCGTATGGGTATGCAATTCAAATATTTTATGAAATGGATTCCGGAAATCATTAAAGACATTCAATGGGAAAAAACACAATGCGTTTAGTGATGATGATTGCTACTCTTGCTATGCATTCAGTAAAGGATAATCCCAAAATGAGTTCACGAAAAAGAGCAGCGGAAGTTAGCTTTAGCGAGTGCAAGAAAATATTCCAGCAAAACAAAATTCATTAATTCAAACAGAAATTTATTTACACCTTATAATATTGTGACTATTGGGCTTGACTCGAGGAGAACATCAACTTTGGATATCAAATTAAATGAAACTAATAAAATATCCAACCATCCTCATATTAAAACTTCAAGGATACAGTTTTAACAGAATGTGCGAAATTGCTTACAACCTCTATTTTTTCTGATATCGGTTGTTGATCGTAGTGATTAGATCTTCTTGAAATGCTGACAATTATGTGATCAAACATTGGTTGGTGAATTTATATAGCTTTGCACAAAAAATCTTCATAATTGGGTACATTTTTAATTGTCAGTCTTACGCGAAAATGTCTTTCTAATATGATAATAAAGTTTTAAGACGCAAAAAAATTATATAAACTTTGTCATACCTTTTTTTTAAACTACTTAACGAAATTTGTGTTGAGTTGGGGTATTTTCGAAAATAGGCTTGTTATCCAGGTATACAAACATTTGATAAGTTATTTATAAAAAAATATCGGTCTGAATGACATTAGAGAACATTCGATCTTATTAAAAGCCGCCTCCATTATTAGGTGCCAATGGTGTACCTATACATGCGGATGTTTCTTGGTATTCAGACGGGTCAATGACGTAAGACGGAGTAGGTGCGAGTGTAGTAGGGCTACAGCAAGGGATATCCTTCCCAGTAAGCCTATCAAGGAATATGTCACCATTTTCCAGGCAGAAATTACGGCGATTCACCACTGTAGAAGAAATTAGAAGGTAGAAGAGAACATATATCGTTTAATTGCCATATTCACAGACAGCCAAGTAGCGCTAAAGACACTCAACTCCGTAGAGGTCAAATCTAAGCTAGTATGGGATTGTGTGCGGGCTCTAAACACACTGGGTGAGCGTAGAAATGTTACGGTAGCCTGAGTACCGGGACACGAAGCTCATAACTCACCAGGATAGAGGCAAGCGAAACAGTTTATATTAGAACACTCGCCACAATTTATAGCAGATCTGATGGCCAAAGGTAGGAAAACTGTCAAAGCTGTAGTGGGTCTGTTAACAGGGCATTGTAAGCTCAATAGGCATGATGGCTGATGAGTTTGACAAACGAAGATATGTGCTGGTTTTGTCACCTAGAAGAAGAAACGGCAGAATACATTCTATGTCAGTGCGATAGTCTGTCAAACGTGCGGTTTTTTGCTATTAGGCGAAGAAGCTAGGCAGAGAGCTATATGAAAGGTTCAGTCTCCACGCTAATAGCCTGAAGAATGTAATCTAGATAACTCCTATATACCTACACGCTTGAATTTTGCATAAAATTTTGCCCAAGGGAATTTGGATATTGCGAATTGAACTTGTCATTTCGGTCATAATCTTTCAAATGTTCGTGTGTTGTTTTCACTCTACTCTTTCCTTCCATTTGTGTAGCTTTAAAGTTTATTTGCAATAGAAAGCTATCAGTACCTATTCCAACAAGTAGGTCTAGACTGATAAAAAACTGTAAAGAATCACTTCTCTGGCTAGCGAAAGAAAACAAGTTTACATCTAAATAATATTTTTTCCTTCCAGTTCTATAGAAATTTCACACTTTTTTCCTCCGCATCAAGTGGGCAACTGGTAATTCCTTCCCCAGTGATTTTTCTATTGCCTGATTTTTCGCCTAAAAGACGCTTGGGGTTCCTATTCCAGTCCTTTTTAGTGTCCTTCATCTCACTCTGATATATTGAGAAGTAGTCTTATCCGCAAGTGAGTAGACTCCGTTTCATATATGAAGAAGTCACGTGAAGTTTGCCTACTGACTTGCGCATAAACCAAAATCGGTTTTGTTCATCTATGTTGCCTCGAAATGTGAAAACGTTACGCTACTGATTTGAAGTCGAATGTCAATTTTACAATATGACGCTGGTTTTGACAACAAGTTCGCGCATACGACTGCAACTTCAAGTGGGTTCTTTTTATGTGAAACGGAGTCTATCTAATTTTTTGAGGTTGTAAATCAAATGTGCCGGAACGAGACCATGTTATCAGTATATTACACCATAATATATTTGGAACAGTTACGTATCTTATTTACCTCATAAATTAGATAAAACCAGATAAAAGTGTAAACAACCTTACAAAATCACGACTTATAGATATATCTGTGGCGCTGTTTCTGTATTGTTTTTTTTCTGTTCACTCAGTATAATAATAAAAATCAAATTTAATATCTCGCACAAATTACGAATACTCTGGTGAAATTCCATGTCAATAAAATCAAAAAATCTTATCTTTATATACCCATCAACGAGTACACTTTACTTGTTTTCATAATGGGTTAATCAAATACGGATTTCAATGCTTATCTGAAAAATAACGAATTATAAAAAAATAAACACACAATCTCGAATACATCGACCCGTTTTTATTTCCACATGTAAAGAAGTGACTTCAAATGGATGGCTTTTGTGCCAATGAGACTGTTCAGTAATTTTTTTTAATTGCTTTGATTTGTGTTTTGTAAAAAATGTCCCTTATTTTTTTATTTTTTGTTTGAAGCTGGATTTCTACTGTTGTCAGATTTTTCGAATTTTAGTCTGCAGATGCAGGTGAAGATGTCGCTATTGTAACAACTTTTAAACTTCCGTTACTGGAAGGTATGTATTGGTTGTGGTTTAGGGGTATTCTTCAGTCCGTGATTAAGCTTTGAGCTCGCGGATGGAAAACATATATACCTTGTACTGATGAAATATGATGATGTTAACACGTTCCCTGCCAACCCGTCATGAGCAATAATTGTTTTTGTGTTCTCACTGCGCCAAAACGTTTTCCCATTTCTAGTGAAAAATTAAAAAAATAAATAAAAAATAAAAGGTAGAACGTGTCGCGGGACACACGGTAGGAACTTTAGTTCCTTTTAAGCAAAAGTTATGTAATACATCTGACGTTATAGATAAACAATTTGCATATACTTTGGTGGTTGAGTGGTAAGCATACCAGACTCTCACGCGGTAGACCCGGGTTCGATTCCCCGCGAGGAATTTTTTTTATTGTTAATTTTATTTTTAAATAATCATTCTGCTTGATATTAATAACGACAACAGGTAGACGTTTGAAATATTTAGCAGAATATTCATTATTATAGATAATGGTACGGTACCCTCCATGAGGGAGTCCGACTGGCAACATCTACTTATAACAGCATCGTATATTTGAAAAAGGAAACCGTAGCATTATACAAATTGGACATGCGATTACCACAAAATTAGTGGAAACATAAAATTGAATTGTTAAATTACAGTTTATAGAAATTTTTATTTTCTAGATTTTTTCCTAAGTGGTACGTGGAAAAAATATGCTGCTCGACTCGTGTGGATTGTCCATATCGCACTTGAACGATTGAGCACTCCGCCTACGGCGTCGTGCTTCATCTTCGTCCTCGTGCGATATGACCATCATATCCACACTAGTTGCACAAACTACAATTTCTTTCAAAATATGCCCTTTTACATTTAAAAACTACCTGCCAAATGTCAAATCAATTTATCCATCTATTTTAAAGTTATTGAATTAAAACATTCAAGTTTTCAAAATTTCAACACCCTGTATTTCGAAAAGTAGCTAGACCCCTTAATCGCGGAAAAAAAATATGGAAATAATAGTAAAAATTTATCCGAACAAATTCAAGTAGATCACTAGCACTGCGAATACCAGCTTTGCATAGAATTTATATAGCATCGGTGGTTCAGTGGTTAGAATACTCGCATTGCACGCGGGCGACCCGGGTTCGAATCCGGGCAGGAGCATATTTATTATTATGAATCGCTGCTTCGTAAACGAGAGAGAGACTAAGGAGGCACAAGCACGCAAAAGCAAGGCACATAACGAAGCAATGTAACATAACGCAGCGTAACGGTCAGATCTTTTGCGTCGCGACCCCTGGTCGCTCAAACATAGCCTGGCGTAAAGAACTAAAGTTCCAAAAAAGCTTACCTACATGTGACTTTTGCTCACTGGGCCTCTTCGGTCATGCCTTATGCACGGCAGCATTTAGTTCGTGGCTGACGGCTCTCTAGGAACAGATGAATGTACAAATTTTCGGTCATATTGACCGACGTGGCGTAATGGGATAATGTGCCGTTTCGGTCATAATGCCCGACGTGGCAGGGAATGTGTTAAATATCTTGTAGATATGCCAATAGATATGTAATTCAATGTCCTTCGTGGCATATAGCCCGGGAAGTAGTTGTTGCTTCTTAGTTGAACGGTGATGTTCTTTGAAAAATATGTTGCAAAATTTTTAAAGCGTTAGAATAATTATTATTCAGTGATATTTAACAAAATTGTCATCTGAGCTTCTTCTTAGTTGGATGTTTTGGCCTAGACCGTAGCAGCAATTAGCTAGCCACTCTGACGAATACTGCCAACATAATCCCAGACCTTATGACCTCAGATTGCTCAAATTATTTAGCTTTTTTATTAAACTTTGTGACATTTATATTCGAAACAAAGCTAAATAAGGTAAAAAAGTAAACTTTTCTTTGGAGATTCAAGCATCTACTGAAAAGGCCCATTATTTTTTTTTATTATACCTGCATCATAATCGCTGATAAAAAAACGCAAAAGCGTGCTTAAAAGGCCAATTAAAGCACATGTGCTCTATAAAGTCACCTTGGTAACAATAAAAAATATTATACTGTCAACATTTTGTGAAAACTGTCAATTCAGTACAAACCTTCAAAAATAAAAAGGTATCGTCAGGTGCCGTTACGAAAAATTTCCGTAGTTCCTCTTCTGTAAACACCCAAGACTTTTTAGGCTCATGTCCTTTGTTTGTGCTTTTCATAAAGGCATGTAGTTTATGAAGAGAAGCAATTTTGAAACAATGAAACTTTGTTAAATGATTGCTATTTTCAATAATAAATTGCTACCTACCATTTTGTTCATATACGCAAGCATTAACGTTTCATCGATCCCCGTCTGGTTGGTTGTGACCATCCATTTCGTAAATATTTCGTATTCCTTTAGATACGCTTCCTTGGACTTCTCGGGGATTAACCTCCCTTCAGCTTGTTCGGCTAACAATCCAATCACAGATGACCTATCCTCGTTTTCGATCATTGTATTAACATTCATCAACACACATTTCACATGCAAATTATTGTTCTATTTGACATAACAAAGTCATGTCAGATCAATAATTAAAGTCATGACATTTAGACTTTGCGTTTCTCGGGTTAATGATGTTGCCAAGGAAACTTTAAAAAAAGGATAATGCCATGAATAATTATTATGAAAAAGGAAAAAGGAGTATTTTTCAGACTGCGGTGCAGGTATAATAAAAAATAGCGTATGATACACGTGTATAAGCGCCTTTTAAGCTCTACTCCGTTAAAAGGCACTCGGCTTTGAATCGTGCTTCCAAACTCGTCGTGCGGGCTTAAAAGGCTTGCTTATACACTTGTATCATAATATATTATTATACAGGGGACTCTAATTTTTCTATCGCTAGAGTTGGAAAAAAATTCCACTTCTCCCATTAAAATGTTTCACCTTCAAATATACATCTTTACGATAAAACTTTTTTTAACCTAAACCTCCATCAAACAACGCGTGGTCTACATTTTTTAGTAGAGCAGCAATTATTCGAAGGTAAAAATGTATGTATTTGCATTATTTAGGTTGAAGTAACTATCTTTAATGGCGATAAAACATTCGAAGTTTTTTGGGACATTATACAATTAAAAATTAGTAGCAGTTAGTTTTAGTATTGTAACATAGTTAACAGCAGCATTACTTAGTGCATGAGTAAGTAATAAACAATTATAATTATATAATAATACGCGGGAAGACACAAAAATTCAAAAACATTTTAACAACTAAACAGAAACAAGTGTTGACAATCGTAGAAATTGAAATGCATAATTATAGTTATTTGTATGCATACGCCGCGAAATACCTTTTTAACGTACCGAAAGAACAGTTAGGTACTGATAGCGATATTTCAGTACCTTCCACTCCTCCAGAACTCAAAAGCGTTGTAATTTCGGCTATATTCATTAAAAAATAATCCTTGTCTTTGTAGTATTTTAGAAATGTCAAGTTTGAAAGTGATATTCAAATTTGGATGTGATGTTTGGTTTCGCAGCCGTTGCTATGGGTAACGTCCGCGAAATTGCTGCTGAGGACGCGAAATACTGACTTCGCGCCGTGCAATTGCACGAAAAGGAAATTAGGTATTGTGCGCAAAGTTAATAACCTCAACGCAATCATTACGTCTATTTGACCCTTTTCCTTACCCCAACGGTTATAAAGGGACCTTATTAATAAGACTCCGCTCTCCGCCAGTCTGTCCAAAGGATACTCGAGGACGGATTACATGAAAAAAAGGAATGGGGTTGCAGTAACAATAAGGAGCCCAGTCTCAGACTCGCCAAGGATAGGAAGAAACGAGACCAAGATCTGTGAGGTCGATGTCACAATCCACAATGAAATTGAAGACTCAGAGCTGAAATTTATTGTGGTAAGATCGGATAATCTAGCGGATCACTGAATCACATCGATTTGGAAATTTCAGTCTCAAAGCTGGTCCGTCAAGTCAAATCAGTTATTTATTTTTCTTTCAATTAACGGAATGTATAAATTTGTTTAAAATATGAAGTGAGTAATAATTTAAAAAAGTTAGTTCACAGTATATAATAAACATTAGCAATTCTAAGCATAACATAAACTAAAAATTAACATTAACCCTCACATAATGTGGAAATTATAATAGGCATAACTAGCTTATTAAATCCCTTATATTACTTTTAAAATTATTGAATTAATTAACAGTAAAATCAAGATCAAAATTGCAATAAGAATTCGCTGACTGCACGATAGGTACACTGACTGTATAAGCCGCGTACTGTGAAAAGATTATTACCACAGTATAGGAACGAATCAGTACGTTATCTCGTGACGTTACACAGCCGAGCTCTCTGTGACCTACAACGTCGTTCGGATGAGTATCTCATCCCGCGGCCAGTGCTGTGCTGCGATCCAAATAAAGTGCCAGTGGTGAATTTGCAAATCGAATTATTTATTACAGCTTATATTTTTACGGGTTTTCGGTATTATTTTTATAGTTTATAAGCATTTTTTTGCAATGGATACCATTAAAAAGAAGAAAACGGGTATTGTGCGTGTAGTTCGTGGATATAACAATAAATATTATAATTGTGATGGAAAATTATACCTTTTTCCAAAGGATTCAGAAAGGTGAGAAACTGTTAGTATAATACTTTATTATTTGATCTTCATATTACATTTATGAGCCTTAGTTTCATGCATTGATTTAATTTGTTGTATTTTGTTTCAAAGCTAAAGTTTGGCTCGAAGCATGCGATGGGCCTGACTTGATGCCAAAACTGTAAACTCTATACAATAGTAGTCATCGTTTATGTGGTGCTCATTTTTAATAAGACATGATTATGCTACCCCCATAAAAGAAAACTTCTTTTAAAAAGGCTCCAACAATATTCCTTTCATCAAATACTGCAATGCCTGAAGACTTTCAGACAAATGATTTATTGGAAAAGAATTTTGTTCGCTACTTTTGTGGTTATTTAATTGAAACATGTTCGGAAATTCATACATGCAGCGTATGTGACGATTCCTCTTTATACTGTTACCTTAGAGCTTATGAAAATACGAATAAGGATACTTTTGGAAACTTGAATATGCCACATGAAAATTTTGTACAATGCATCTCATTATTAGGAACATTATTCCAAATGACTTTTGAGAAAGTTGCTACGGAAGATAATATTGTTGAATCACTCATAAATATTAGTCAAACAACAGAGTTTGTACATCCTTGTGTTGACCTTTCAATAAAATATTTGATGAAACTTTTCTTCAGGGTACGACTATATTACACATTAAAATTTGTCAATAAAAATTTTAAAAATCATAACAAAATGAAAATTGTAATATGGAAAAACCAATAAATATTTGGTATAAGACTATTGTTTTATTCACTCATCAGTGTACTGATATACTGATATATTTAACACGTTCAAGTCATTTTAAAACTTATGCCACCTACGCCTATGGTAAAATGAATCGTAAAGCGATCCGTTCAGGGTCATCAAAAGCTCTGGCAATTTATGAATGAAATTTATAAGAGTTATACTACTGGTTAGTTCTTATACTGTGTTATTACTATGGAGTATTAATAACGATAGCTGGAGCGCTACCGAAACGTTTTGAATAAAAAAATATCAAAAGGATTGAAAAGGAATTCCAAAGGAAGTTAGACTATGTTTTAGTCATTTCATTCCAAGCGATATAATGATTGGGCCAGGTGAAAAAACATTTGTTTGACCATAATTTATTTCTGAGTGATAATAAAACAACAAAATAATGTCACGTACAATGTATTTTTCCACATTCTATAATCGATACAGTATAAATAATTATTGTATACCTAATATGACTAAATATTTTGACATTCTATTTCCCAGTCATCGGCATTTATTCTAACAGGTTCTATAATTTTTCTAAATTGTTCGAATGGACAATCGAACTCGCATCCATTCAACTGGATATTCCTGAGCATAGTACTGTTTTTAAAATAAATATTCACAAATTCTGTATCGTTTATTCGTCTTAGTTCAATCATAACAGTCGAAGCGTATTCGAACCAACTTCCATCGTAAACGTTCAAAGTGTTTAATAAATGCCCCAGCGTACTGTCGTGTACGGAAAGCATCAATAACTTTTGCGCGTTCACTGGATCTTCAATAGAATCTTCAAAAAATTTGGTTATATAATCGATTAAAGGACCTGATTTTAATCTCCCCAAAATTCTGTCGTTTGTATCTATTACATAGACCAGCGTCAATAGCTGTAACGTTTCAACGGGATACACTTTTTTCGTCCATTCCGGTATGGTTAAATTAAAATATTCCTCTATAAAAAGCGTATCGTGGAAAAAAGTTACTTCGTCTAAGTTTGTAACGTTTTCGCCGGCGTTTTTGGATAAATAATCGAACAAACTTTTTTTGTCGTTCATGAGTTTTTTGTAAAATTCACTTTGTTTTAATCCATCGAAAAGTTTATTATATCTTTTACAGTGTTTTGATATCAGAGCATTTTGTTCTGGGGGTGATGTGTATATAGGTATCGGTTGCCAAAGTAAGTCGCTATTCCAAATTTGTTCTTTTTTTGGTGGAAAAAGTCCTGCTAAGTTCGCTGCTGCTGACATTAAACACCTATCTATGCCGGAGGACCAGACTCGTACAAAAGTAGGATCGTACTTCTCGGGTATAAATTCACTGTATCTTTCTCGGTACCATTTGCCGAGGTTGTATTGTTGTTGTTTGCCTAGATTCGTCAGCTGTCCTAAACCTTCCGGCCATATTTCTCGTATTCTAGATTTATAAGGATCGTATGCGAACATTTTACGAGGACCTCTACTTCCGTGACGATATAACAACGTTAAAGATAACAATTCGCTGCACTCACACGCGATGATAAATAAAATTAACTGTAACAATAATTGTCTAAACATTGTTTTGTGTCAAGCGTACGTTGGTTATTTTGTTACTGACATATTATTTTAACTGAAAACCAAATTACACCAATACTTATTATTAATGTATGCAATATTAGAATAGAATTTTAAATGCGTTTGAATATTTATATCGGATTGTGAATTTTTTCTTTTTGTTTTCAGTAAAAATAGTTTTGTTTTACTATAAATTTGCCTGATTGTTATGGAAAAATATACTCACATTACTCACGAAAAATTTTAACGTTGTAGTTGTATTGACAGTGGCATGTGCCTTATTTTCAAGGTTATATTGATTTTAATTTAGTCAGTATTATAATCTTATATTATTATATTAATTTTAGATGCGCCAGCTACTAAATTCTCTCAGGTTGTGATTCAAAAATGTTTTTTTTTGTAAAATGGTCCAGAAATATTTTTTACATCGATACAATAATACAATATGTCCCCCTAATTTGAAATCATATGGAAAACTTTTTTATTATTAATTTTAGAAAGAAAAGTTATTCTTCATAAAAAGTTCTGCATTATCTGAAACCTAGAATACAGTCATCAAATATCAAATTTTTTAGTCGTATATACGAGGTTTGTCAAAAAATATTAGTTTCACTCAAGAGTAAAGTATCTTTAAATTTGACAATATCGAAAAATGTTACTGAAAAAAGTTGATCAAAATTAAAAATTATGATTAAATATGTAATTACATTCATTTAAATTGAAACTTCAGATTATTTTATTTTTTACTAATGTTTCTATTTTGAATGAACATTTATCTCTTGTGATTACGAAACACATAATAATCTTTATCTACAACTGTCATGTAACGGGTACGATTTGACACTATTTTTAGTGTCATAATGACGTATATTACCGCACTAGTGCGTTTTTGATTACATTACCGCGCTAGTGCGGTAATGAGAATCTAGAAACATATTAATACCAGAATTAAATATTTAAAATAACACTGGAAGCTGAATTTTCAGTTTCCGAAAGGAGATTTTCTTCGCTTGAACTCATTTTTATAGATTTTTGTTCATTCAACTTTGAAAATTTGATGACATAACTAATTTATTTTTTTTTCACAGCCTTGTTTGTCTTTGTTGCTATGGTCACAAAATATGATACACAGTACCTACCTTATGTTTGCAGTCAATATTATTAAAAATACGTTGGATTGAAATTTTTTCCGAATTTTATATTATAGGTACCTACTATTAATAATACTAATAAACAGTTGTAGATAAAATTTTGTACGTAACACGTGTGATAGAAATTATTAACGCACTTATGTGATTACACGACTCGGCCTCGGCCTCGATAATAATGTCCATATCCCACTAATTACGTAAATAACTATTATGGTTTTCCATGTTTTTTAATATTTTTTGCATTTAAAACGCGGAATAAGTGCATATTCATTTATTTTGCAAATAATTAAATACATTCAAACACCAAGTTATAAAATTAACATCATATTAATGTTAGAAACAAACAAATTTAATTTTCACTCATACTAATGCTTCGACATATCCAACTTTTTTTAGTAAAATTTTTCGATATTGCCAAATTTAAAGGTACTTTTCTCTTGAGTAAGACTCATATTTTTGACAAACCTATTCGATTCGACTAAAAAATTTTGATACTTGATGGCTGTATTTGAGGTTTTAGTTGATACAGAACTTTTTATGAAGAATAACTTTTTTTTCTAAAATTGATAATAAGAAAGTTTTCCACATGATTCCAACTTAGGGGGACATAATATTGTATAAGTTACATTACATAATCTTATAGCGTTTTCCATTGGCATGCACTTAGTTGGCACTAAGTTCGAGCATACTCTACACCAGTGTACCGATATTTTGCACTGAGTGCAGGGCCAATGGAACACAGAAAAGTTGTCAGTTGTCATTCGTCAAATCAAGTTGGTTGTTTTGTGGTGGTTTTTGTTGTTTTGATTAAAAGCAGGTGCAGTTTTATGTATCCTTATCTAGTTGTTTTATTATTTAACATTAAAAATAATGAGAAAATTTTTATTAAAAGTACATTGAGAGATTATTCATTTCCTAAAACAACTTAATACTTCCAATCATTGGTTCAGTATTTGTAAAATACTCTACTTTTTACAATAATATCCAGTGAAAAATAAATAATAAATAAACTACTGTTTTTCTTTCGAATTCGCAGCGTTCATCATTCGCCCGCCGCCATTTTGCACTCTTGCACTAAACTCGAAACTACCTCCTGAGCAGGTGCCGAAAAAACTGCACTCAATGCACATTCGCTTGCACTAGTTTTCCAATGGAATATGAAATACTGGTGCAGTGCAGCCAATGGAACACAAATTTTGCACTCAGTTCAGATTCAGTGCACCCTAGTTTTGTCAATGGAAAACGCTATTAGTGTATGCAAAATATCTACTCAAAATTTAATATGAAAAATAAATATTGTTCAGTTTTTTTTATAATAATTATCTTCTACCCAAACAATAGTTATTATTTTAATTTTTTAAATTGTCAAAATATCATTTGGCTCTGTAAATTTAAATTCTACAATATCATAATATGAATTGTACCGGAATCAAATAATTTGAGATTAATTTTAAATTCCAAATAATTAAAATTCACTTCCCTCGCTTTTCTTCCTCTCTACAATGGGCTCGTTTACTAAAATTTTTAAATAATTTTTAACTGTCGTAAAACAAAGTACTAAGGATAAAAATATGATTTGGAGAAAGTGTAAAGACGTGTCGATTTTTATTTTCAACTCAACCTAATCAACTCTGTCATTTTTACAAATATTAAATAGGGAAAGTAATAAGTGAAACACATCATTTAAATGATAATTTTATAAGGAATTTGACTATGTGGCAGTTTAATTAATGCCACAATTAAATTTGGAATAAAAATTAATTTACTACGTCTATGCTTTCGTGAAATAAAAATAGTTTTTGTTGCCCTTGACCTCAAAACATATGTTTTGTGGCCTTTGACACATGTAGGCTTCAATATTTGAAATGGAAGCCGTTTTAACCATAGAGTTTCATTTGAAAAACAAGTAGAATAAACTGGTATTTCCATAAGACAAAAGCTGGATAATAGACGCTACAGCGGACATTAAAAATCTCAGTGAAAGTTACATTTAAAAACAATTAACTTATGGATGAAGTTTGATATTTGACTACCTAACATTATCGAATACTTAAATATTCATTAGCAAATTTTTTTATTGGGTTTAAATTAGTGGTCGCCACGGTTGGAAGTTTAAAATGTATCAATTTTTAGAACAATAATCTAATGGTTGCCATTAAATTTTTCATTTTCTTTATACCAAGAAAAAACTGGAAAATAATTTTCAATGTAAAGTATAAACAACAATTAACATTTTGCCTCTCTATTCAGAGCACATTACTAAAAATACATAGATGTATTTATACACGTGTTCAGAGTTCGTAACGTCATATACATTTTAGCTTTATGATCTGAGCAATTTGCTAATTCAACTTATAAACGTGAAACAAATTCCATAACAACCTAAAGGAGCAATTCTGTAAGCAAATGTTAAATTTTAACACACAGTTAAAAATAAGACAATCAGCTAACCCATTTTTGCTAGTCTGTATGCATGAAAAGCTTTAAAGTATAAACGGAAAACTCTTCATTGGATACCATACATGTTGAAATTTGAATCATAATCTTGATTATGTATAGATTAAAACATCTTTAGTAGCGGAAACTTTGTCAAATATAACGGTGTATCGTTAATTTTTATCCACTTCTTATAGAATTGACCCTTAAGTATAGTTTATTTCCAATAAAAAAACGATGACGTCGCAAAACAAATTTTTGTGTCGTTGCCCAACTAGCTTTTTCCTTTGAGGAAACTAAAAATGTCAATCTGGTAGCTCTTCTTTTTTTTCTGTGCCTGGTTTTGCATGTATTTATGGTGTTTATTTACAAATAAAATTCTTGAATCCGTCACGTAGCTATAGCTTTTACATGGGGAGGGTTTTGGTTTTTTTCATCTGATAGGCTTAGAAGGGGAAAGCTTTATTGAAGGCGCCGTCTAAGGCAAAAAAAAAATGAGTGCCACGACCTAGAGCAATTTTTCAAGTTCAAGAAATAATGTTAAGTCTTTTTTTTATTATTTGTTTGACTTGGCTACATCTAAAAGTATTTTTAAACATCGTTTTTCGTTTTGCCCCCTTCTGCTGAAATGGTTATAACCGTGTATATTATGTTTTTAAAGGAGCCGTCCCTTCGCCGGCACCACCTCAGCCTCTTGGGCTTATTGTGGATTCTCCTAACATTCTGACTACAGCCTATTCAGCCAATCCGTTCCCTGTATTAGCTCATACAGGTTCTTCACTAGTTGTTTGTAAAAGTCTTCTGGAGACATTTGGGGTCTTCCATTTAGTTTTTGCCTCCTGTGGTACAGCATCTCACAGTTGCATAATATGTGCAGAGCTGTTTCAGTGTCCTTTTTGCATCTCCCGCATGTAAGGTCTCCGTTATACAGCCCTATTTTGTTCAAGTGCTCCTTTGTGGGAAAGTGTCCCGTAACAAACCCCGTTATGGTGCGTAGTTTGTTCCTGCTCATTGAGAGCAGTTCTCTTGCTACTTTTTCTGATGGTTCTTTTATAAATGTCTTCCCATGTGTTTGCCTGGGCGTATTCTTCCAGAGTTTTATGGATTGTTCTTTTACCCACCCTTTTAACCATGATCTAGTAAAGCATCTGGGGATGAGGATGAGTTGACCCCTGACATAGAATTCTCAAAAAGCGCTCGTAAGCTATGTATTATGTGACGTAGATCGGTTAGCCGTTAGTTAATTAGCTGAGCTAAACTACATTGACCGGTCAAGCCACTAGCTAATGAGTTAAGCTAGTTTAGTTAACAGTTTAAATTAGCTAAGTCTATCGGTTGACTAGATAAGTTTTTAAGTTGGTTTGACCGGCTAAATTGTACAGCATTGTAAATTATTATATTACCACGGTATGTAGATATTATGGAATTGACAACAGTATGTCTTTGGTCCGGAGAACGATGATTAAAAACATTAAAACGTTCAAGCGCAGACTTAGAAATGGATACCATGATATTGGAAAAATATAAAGTCGTAAAAACGTTTGCTACAAAACCTATCAAATTATTGTAGCATTGAGTGCTGCTATTTTTATAAAACATCATCCATTAGTGTGAAAGACAAACTATACTAAGTAATCCTCACACAAATTAATGATACAGGGTATCATTTTTCTCAAAGCAAACACGTTTAGTGAAATTACTAGAATTTTATTTATTCAGATATAAAACATGAGTCTACTGGAAAAAGGTTAAATGTTTTTACTTTTTAGTATAGCTGCAAATAGCCTGATCCAAAAAAGTTCACAAATATTGAATTTTTGTTAAAAACTATAAACTGTTTCATTCTTTAAGCTTTTGTCTGTAATATATTGTGAGACACTGGACCCGATGAGACTTAGCCAAAACGCCACGTTATTTCCTTAAACATGTGTATATTGAAATCAGATTGAAAAGTCCCCGGTCTACCATAGTAAAACATTTTTTTTGACTATATTCGATTTTATTATTCAACTTAGTTGCCTTCGAAGGCGATACAAAGATTATTATAGAGATCTTCTAACTTATCGACACCATTTTTGTAGTACGATTTGTCAAACTAGGCCTCTGTTGAGGCGACTACTTTCTCATTCGGCTTTAAATTTCTTTCCAGAGAGCATTCCCTTCAGGTCTGCAAACAGGAAATAGTTGCTGGGGGCCAAATCTGGAGAATACCGTGGATGTGGAAGCAATTCTTAGCCCAATTCATTGAGTTTTATCATCGGTTTCATTGACTTGCGTCACGGTGCATTTTCTTGGTGAAATAACTTTTTTTTTCGTCAAATGGGGCCGTTTTCTTACTTTAAACGCTTCAACAAGGCTTTATAATAGTTGATTGATTGATTATTTTGAGATAGTCAATGAAAATAATTCCAAGTGCATCCCAAAATACAGACGCCAGCCGACTGCGTTTTCCACGATTTGGATTCGGTTCATTGCGTGCAGTCCACTCAGCAGGCTGCCATTTGGACTCTGGAGTGTAGTTTTAGAGCCATGTCTCATCCATTGTAACATATTGCGCTTGAACAGCTCCAAAAACAGCTCAATCATCAATACGTTGTTGCTTTTGATCGATTGTGAGCTCACGCAACACAAAATATCTCACCAACTAATTATTTGATTGCTAGTACCAGCTGAAAATCATATGGATTTAATTCTAGTACCGCCATGTATGCGTCAAACTGGTGAATGTTCAATAACATGAAATCTTAGTTCAGGCTTAAATTCCCACTAGATAAATAAGTATCTGTATCTGTAGAGTAGGGAGGGTGAGTGTGTAGGCTCACAGCACTTAGGCCACAAGTGAACTATTGTACATCCTCCCGAGGAGTTGTCCTCCTAGGTCATTGTCCATCCTGTCCTTCTCAGGAAGGTGGACAGGTCACTAGGAGGCATCTCCTTTATATCGGCAGGTGTAGGCCAAGACTCACCGAACACACACTCTCTTATTGACGATAACTCTGGACACTCGCATAAGACATCCCTGACAGTTTCATCTTCCTGTTCACACTTCCTGCATAGAGTTGTGTCCTCTAGCCCCATAGTATGGAGGTGCTTCCTTAGTTGGCAGTGACCAGTCAGAAATCCTACTGTTAAACGTAGGTTTTTCCTGGTCATCGCCAAATATTTCTTCGGCACCAGCTTCCCAGGGTCGCCCAGGGTAATCCTGGCAAGACTGCATCCTTTGATTCCATCCCATCTCTCAAGGGATTGAGCATGGTTGTAACGTTTGGCTAGTTCCGCAATTGTCGAAGTCGTTAGGCCGTAGGTGTCACAGGGTCCTAGAATTTTTAGTCCAGCGGCTTCCCTGGCTAAAGACTCAGCAATGCCATTTCCGTTACTCCTGTCGTACCCTTTAACCCACCTTAGAATAATATTGTTATCTGCCGTCAGCTAAATCTTGGTGGCACTCTAGTACTAGCCTCGATATAACACGTTGTCTGTTCAAGGCTAATAGGGCTTGTCTACTATCAGTGCAGATTATTATGTTTTTGCCAGAAATTCCTCTTCTGGTTAGTTCTTTTGTGGCAATTGAGATACCAGCCAGTTCTGTTTGAACCACGCTGGTATTGTTTCCCATTCCCCACTTAATCTTGAGGCTTAGTGCTCTCGAGTAAACTCCACATCCTGAGCCTTCTTTCATTTTTGAACCATCTGTATATATGCGTATTGCATTTGCAGCATCTGGCTCTGTGTTCTGTTTAATTTGTATTTTGTAGGGTTTGTTAAACAAAAACCTGGATTCAATTGCACCATTGGCTGCCTGCAGCAGAGGTAGCGCACTGAGCGCTTCCTGCCATAGGCTTAACCTCAATTGGCCCACTCCTACTTCGGGGTTTACACCAGCCGTGCGCAATCGTACCATGGCCATTAACGCAACCTCCTTGACGTACAGGTCGAGAGGGGTCAGAGCAGTAATTAGTTCCATTGCTGCGGTTGGTGTTGTTCTCATGGCTCCTGTGATGAAACAAGCCATTCGCTGTATTTGATATATTTTTGGACGGCCGTTCCTTGTAGAACCTTCGGTCCCCATGCAATTGCTCCATACGTTAACATGGGTCTTATTATTGCAGTGTAGATCCAGGTGACTACACGGGGTGACAGACTCCATGTGCGTCCCACTGTCCTCCGACACTGCTCATAAGCCACATATGCTCTTTTTGCTCTGCTGTGTAGATGAGAGTTATATGTTAGATAAATAAGTATAATGATGTTTCGTTCTAGGTCATGATCTGGGTGATACTTTTAATGGTAATACCAATGGCATCAGGAAAATCGATTGTCCATTATCAGAGCGATATTCCATTTTGTTGTAAAATCAAAAATAACGAACACACCAATGTCCATTGTTTCGGAAAAGATTTCATGGAACTTCCCAACAATTTATCCAGATCTATTTATAAGTTGAGTATTACGGATGCCAGGATTAAGCATATTAAGAAAAGATCCTTCGATCCGTATAGAGAAGAGATGAGAGATGTGTAAGTTGACAAAACTTCTTCATATTTCTAAATATGATAATCTATATTATATTTTTTTCAGTACTTTATCCAATTTGCCTAATTTGAGAGTGATTGAAGATGGTACTTTCAGTGATATGCCTAATTTAAGAACCTTGTAAGTATTAATGAAAAGTATCCAACATTTTATACTAATATTTAATAATATTTAATTATATTTTAATAGATACATATCCAATGCACCACAAATAATGTTTTTAAATGGATTATTGTTGGGAGTTACATCTGATACATTTTATTCTTTGTAAGTATGATCTAACTATTTTGGGAAGTCGACTAGTGAACTCAGTTTTTTTGACATTTTATGGTGTTAGTACGTGAGTACGTGAATATTCAGCTGAAACTTCAACACAGTGTACTCTTAAAAAACCATCCTACTAGTAAAATTTTAATTAAGATTTTCATCGTATTAGCACAGTATATGAACCAACCAGTAGTATATCTCTCATAAATTTCATTCATAAATTGCCAGAGCTTTTAATAACCTTGAACAGATCGTTTTACGATTCATTTTACCATAGTTTTAAAATGACTTGAACGTGTTAAATGTTTTTTCTTAAATATTGTAGAACAGTACGCTGATGAGTTAATAAAACAATAGTCTTATACAAAATATTTATTGGTTTTTCCATATTACAATTTTCATTTTGTTATGATTTTTTAAATTTTTATTGACAAATTTTAATGTGTAATATAGTCGTACCCTGAAGAAAAGTTTCATTAAATATTGTATTGGAAAATCAACACAAGGATCTACAAACTCTGTTGTTTGACTAATATTTATAAGTGATTCAACAATATTATATTCCGTAGCAACTTTCTCAAAATTCATTTGGAATAATGTTTCTAATAATGAGATGTATTGTACAAAATTTTCATGCGGCATATTCAAGTTTCCAAAAGTATCCTTATTCGTATTTTCATAAGCTCTAAGGTAACAGTATAAAGACGAATCGTCTAAATTCTGATACGCTTGTAAATATGTCTCGCATACGCTGCATGTATGAATTTCCGAACATTTTTTAATTAAATAACCACAAAATTGGAATTGGAATAGCCTTTTTTAAAAGAAGTTTTCTTTGATGATGTTGCATAATCATGTCTGGTTCAAAATGAGCACCACATAAACGATCTACTATTGTATAGAGTTTCTATTTTTGGCATCAAGTCAGGCCTATCGCATGCTTCGAGCCATACTTTAGCTCTGAAACAAAAACAACAAATTAAATCAATGCATGAAACTAAGGCTCATAAATGTAATATGAAGATCAAATAATAAAGTATTATACATTACGTATGAAAATACAAACAGTTTCTCACCTTTCTGAATTCTTTGGAAAACGGTAAAATTTTTCATCACAATTATAATATTTATTGTTACATCCAGGAAAAACACACACACTCCCCGATTTCTTCTTTTTAATGGTATCCATTGCAAAAAAATGCTTATAAACTATAAAAATAATACCGATCGCAGCACAGCACTGGCCGCCGGATGATATAGTCATCCGAACGACGTTGTAGGTCACAGAGAGCTCGGCAGTGTGACGTCACGAGATAACATACTGGTTCGTTCATATACTGTGGTATTAGAAGAAGTGTAAAGGAGAAAAAATAAAAACCCCGCTGCCATGAGTTTGATTTAAAAGCAAAAAAGAGGAATTGCACGTTCAAGGCATCAACATCTTTCAGTGTTAGGAAATCTCCGTCTCCGATACGGTGTCTTTCGCTTTTCAATGAAAAATATTGAACGGAAGTAAACTGGCTAGTGAACATTTATTGGATAGGTGAACTGGACTGAGAAAAGTAATGGGTTCTCTAAAATTGATAAGTAATCTGGGGAAACAGACTGCTGGGCTCATCTTTGCACCGTTAAACCGTTAAACAATGTTAATTTGGGTCCCTAACCATTTTTATAAACTGACTATGCGGTCTTTGGAATAGTTGAGAACGTTTTTTTCTAAATTTTCAGCATCTGAAACAGATTAGGAACTTTCCAAATGCAAAAAACTTTCTCCACTTTTTGGCCTTTATTTCAGGCGGTAATCAATATTGTTGTCGCGATACGAGACGAGATAATATTCCCGCGAGATGAGCTCAAATGGGTACCTCGTTTCGTCTCGCATCTCTCGGGATTTAAACCACATATAGTAAAAACCCAGCAACATTTTAAAGCGTTTAGGTTTGCTTTACTCAGTTTACCGCCGCCGAAAATATTAATACAGCCGGTTCTTTGTTTTTTAATAATTTGGTTTTTGGCAATAAATTACTAAACAATAACAAAGATAGAATAAAAATATAAGATGTTTCACTCTTTCGAATTTATCGCGTAAAGCACCGATGCCGCTGGTGACTGTCTGGTGACTTGGATGGTACAGTATGTCACTACGTCCTTACTTGCATTTAAATTGGCATATTATACGGGACGTCGCCCGTCAAGCGCTGTTATTTTAGAACGGTGTTTATTGGTTGTTCGTGTTTTATATTTATGTTGTATAGATTTTTTGAATTTATTAATTAATTGTTGAAATAAGCAAAAAGTCATATTGATATTTTTTTCTTTAATAGCAAAGCTTAAACATTAAATATTTTGTAATATTTGCTAATACAAAATTACTGATTTATTTTTATAATAAAGATATATAAACAAGTACATTAAGCAAAAAAACACAAAAATTCAATTCTATAGCTAACCAAAGTGGAATTGGTCAGTTCCTTTTGAACGAATTTACTAAATTTTCTTTTCATCATCCATGTAATCAATTTCCTTTCAAATATTATGCAAGTCTCTATACCAGAGTCCGTATATATTTTACTCTCAAATGTATATTGAAAGATTTGAAAAACAATAGATTAAATTTAACACATAAACCAAACTCCAAACTTAGTATTTTACAACATTTATAAAAATTTTTAATAAAGGTATCCTGCAGCTGCTTCTCTTTTTACTGTTTTAACCTTGTCAATCCAAAAAATACGCGTTATTGAAAGATAAAAATTTAAGATTTAGTGGCCCTATTATTCTGGTGGCTAAGGAGTATATTTAATTTAATTTGTTATAAATATCTGATAGATTATCAATAAGTATCACAAAATTACTAAGATGCTGGATAAAAACTGTGGATTGATTCATTTTAAAAATTCAAGTTTATTTTTTACTTACCTTTTCAAATTCATATCCCGAACATTTTTCGAAATAATTAACATTTAAAAATAAACCTTTGTGATAAAGAATCCTATTAATTTAAATTTATATTTCTCTAAATACCCCTGTATAGCTTGAAATAAAATAAGCTTTTCGAACTTCTCTGGTATCTACCGGTCTCGTTATTGACAACAAAAGCGAGTCGTAAACATAATTTATGAGAGCGGCGTCCGGTTGGGACAGCAACTTGAATCAAACTGCCCTGGAGTGAAACAACTTATATTTTTATTCTGTAATCTTTGACAATAAGTAGTATGATAAAAATTTCTCTTTTATCTTGTCGTACACCGTATTGACCACGATTTTTAATATTTTTTTATTTATAGACGTATAATTTGGACGAAATTAATAGAAGTTCCAGATTTATATCATCTCCCAGATAATAATACAATGTTTTTATTGTAAGTATTTCCAGAAAAAATATTTGAAAATGTTTTAAAAAATGTTCCTTTTTTGTCTCTAGGGATTTGGACCATAATAATATAAAAAAATTACCGGCAAATTCCATTAAGGTGTCCGCTCAACAAGTGTAAGTTTCAAAATCATTTATTCCCAATTTTTATTTTGGTTCTAAATTTTCTCATTTTTTTATAGTACAATTAATTTCAACCCTTTGCAAATCGTAGAAGATTACGCTTTCAATGGATCTCAAATAGCCGAATTGTAAGTTACAGCTATATTTTTTCACTTTGCTTATAAATTTATCGTTTTCTATACAGTTTTCTTAATATTTTCATCACTATTTAATACGCTTGTATTGTTCTTTTAGTAAGTCGTAGAATTAAAATAGTGTGAAACTCACAAATAAAAATTCCAATTTTATTATTATATTAGGACTACACAGTTATTTTTCGAGAAGCTGGTCATATTTTTATTTCTCCTTTATTTAGTGTTCAAGAACTTTAAGACATCTTTTTTCCCAAATAAAATCTGTAGGTTCAAATCATACAAAATGTCTCGTAAATAAGTACTGTGATATAGAAAATTTAGTCAACAAAGAGTAAGTACTACTTTTTATGTAGAAAATTAAGTAAAGAACTGCAGACAAAAGTATTTAGCTCGAAAGAATACAAAAGTTTACTTACGTCGTACCACGCCACTGGCTTATTAGAATTAACAAAAATCTGACGGCTTATGCTTTCAGAGCTTATGAACTGATGAGTTGCAAATACAAATTGCAAACTAAATTACTTGGTTCTATCTTACAGCTATACCAACCACGTTTAACTTTGAAGTGTAATACAATGTCCTTCATGGCATATAGCCAGGGAAGTAGTTTTCGCTTCTTAGTGAACGGTCTTTGCCCTTTGATTTTCAAAGACTGTAGGGTGTTATAATAGTATTTTAGTATTTCCTTTGACACAAGGGCGTCCAAAATGTGAAATTTTAGGATAAAAAGAAAAGGCAACTGAAAACAAAGCTTTGATATTCCAATTATACCTACTTAAATTAAACTAATAACATTTTTCTTGGGTTTAAACTAAATTTATCCATAACTTTCTTCGCTATGCAGTCATGATTTCCTTCAAAAATATTTTCGATGCACACTGATCAAACACAACCCAGTGAGTCTGTCATCAGTCATCACCCATTGTACTCCTCCTCCTCCTTCGTAGGGTACTGAACGATCTTGCAGGGAAAAACATTAACTTCCCCCAAAAGTGCAGCCACTTCAATGTCCTTCAATTTGTCTTCTGCTAAATTATTTTTCTTCCTCATATTGTACGACAATTCTGCAGAAACATCACCCAACTTATAAAATTCCATGAAATATTCTGTATTATTTTTGGAATCTTTTGAAGCCATTTTGAGCATGCTTGAAGGATGAAGATAAGTTAAAGCATAAGCAGGTGTACCTATTTTCGTTGGAGAATCTAATATCCAAAGACGAAGTTGAAGAATCAAGATAGGGGATCATTATCGACCGCCTCCAGTATTCAACTGCAGACTCAGATGGTGGATTACTTATGTGTACTTGCTTTTGAGTGACTCATGGTACTGTCAACTCATCCCCTACTTTCTCTGCGATATCAAGTGATTTTTTTAATAAATCATAAGAAACATTTTCGACATCTTCTTTGATTACATCAAGAATATGACCAATGTGTTTCTACACCATAACCAAGTCCATACTTTTACCTTGTAATACGTTTACAACGGGTTCCAAAATTGCAGAGTATCTTGCAATTATGTTCAAGCCTAAGATGAAAATTGGTTTAGTAACTGCACAGTGCAATAATTAGTAGGCAGATTTTCTTCTTGCATAGTTTCCTTCGACAGATATATGTTCTATTGCTTTAACAATGTCAGTGAAGCTTTTCGAAAATTTTTGTGTGCTCTTATATTTTTCCGACCATCTGGTCTCACAGACCCTTGAAAGATTTGGAACCGATTTCCTACGGGCTGGCGATTCACGATAGAAGGTTATTGTGTCTTTAACCGTTGCAATTGTGTTTCTTATTTCTGGTACCTTGACCTTGACCTTGGCCACAAGATTTAATCTGGAACTGGAACAATGGAATTTTTTGTTGATCTATATTTAAAAATTATTTATTTATTTTTAATTCAAGGGGGGCAGTTGCCCCTCCCTGCCCTTCGCTGGCTACGCCCATGCTTTGACATCTAAAAAAAATCAATACCGTTGATTTGTGTTGAAGAGACTATAACATACAAAAATTTGTATCTCTATCCACCAATATATTATACATTAAAATATGTATTTCACTTGCACCCTTTATCGCCTGTATCTCACAAACTAACAAGGTTAATCGAAAATTATATCCAGGTACTTATTTTAAAGTTTTCTTGATGATCTCTTACTACTCCTCTGATTTATGGTACTTATATGTATGGAGCTCCCTGTATACTTATTTTTTTTTCAGGCAAATGCATTCCAATTTTCAACTGAAACAATTAGAAAATCGAGCATTTAGCGGAATGAGTAGCTTGAGACTTTTGTAAGTAATATCGATCAGATAAATTATAGAAAAAAATCTCTACAAGAGGTTCTTTTTTAGAGATTTATCCCAAACGTCAATCAAGGGATTACCAAGCGAAGGATTGCAGGAATTGGAAACGTTGAGAATAGAAGATACACCAACCATGCAAACAATTCCTAGTATTTATGATTTGGGGGTCAGTAGGTATCGGTTCTAAATATTAAAATACCCTTAAGTTATCCACACCTTAATTCAACCTTAATAACTGATATTTTAATATTTTTTTAGAATCTAAAAACTGCAAAGCTCACACATTCCTTTCATTGTTGTGCTTTCCAATATCCAGCTCAACATAATCCCGGAAAACATGCCCAATTTGCGGATAATATGAAAAAAATTTGTATGGAGCTTGCCAAATCTGGTTCTGGCATTATATCCAGAAAAAGAAGAGCAATTAGCAAAGAATGGCCCTATTCATCCCAGTAAGTGCTCAGGTAAAAAATATAATAATAATATAATACAGGGTGTATCACAAGATCCATACACGACAAAATCTATAAAAATCTCTTACAAGATAATTGATGCGTTCCATACTTGAAACTCACTCTGTATAATAATTTTCCACCTTAATGACAACTGATATTCATCTAAAATAGTTTAACGATCACATTATTTTAGAGGGTGGGTGATCAGGGCGGGAAGTGATCGATGAGGGCGGGAAGTAGACGTGTGTAATATGACACTTTTTAACATTCAATGACATTAGTAATGACAGCACTACATATATGTTTGTGAATAAACATAATTTTTTTGTTACAGAGAGTATATATCACGTGCTGATTTAGAAGATATTTTGCGGCCGTTACAAGGTAAAGCTTTGGAACAAGAACAAGGTAAAATAATTGATACTATGGCAGAAGAAAAAGACGCTGAATATGATGGATTTTTCCATTCAGACGCTACAAAATTAAATGACAGTCAATTGGAGACACACTGTGGAAATATAATTTTCAGGTGATTAAATACTTCATTATCCTTATGCATTAAAATAATGTATTTATTTTGAGACAATACTTAAAATACATTCTTGTCAATGATTTGCAGATCGTTCATTTTAGGTACGTTGCAATATTGTTTTTATCCCCTCTTGAAAAGGTATATTTTGAATATTTCTTAGATTAGATTTTGACGTCACTAGTGTAAGGTGAAGTTAGTCACATATTTTGACATTAAAACAAAATAACCATAAGAAAAGGTAGTCACCCAAATTCAAGAAAAAAAGAAGCTTTCGCATGTAGTTTCATCTTGATTAAAATTTTTGATTAGTTCGAGTTTAAGCCTTATAATTTTTATAAATAAAACGCTTCAATTTTCAAATGGAACAAGGTAAACAACAGTGATTTTTACCCTGAACAAGCTCAAAACATCCCAATTAAGGAGAAAGAAGAAGAAGCTGAAGCATGGAACAGCAAAGAAAGACAATTTTCCATTTAAACTATAGTGACGGATATGCATGACAAGTTGCATAATTTCAGTAAATTTTTGTTTTAATTTTTTTTTTGTATACAGGGTGGTCCGTAAGTAATGGACCAAAGTAAAATGGAAGATTCTTGACCTAAAAATATAACAATCTGACGCAACTTCCTTCAATAAAATATTGATGATAAAAAAGATACAGGGTGGCAAAGTTGGAATGTCAAAAATGTTTTTTCTCAGTAAATTGGAAGATTTTGGATATACAAACGTCAAAATTTTAAGATAGGGGGTTTTAGGGCCTGGGAAATTATAATATTATGTTATCCATTTCGAAGTATTTTCTAGAGGGCGCCACAAAAGCTAGGTTATTGATATAACTGTGCGGTTTATTGTTTATGTCGAAAGTGAAGATTAATTTAAAAATGGACCTAAATCTTTTTGTGTGTAATTACCTACGTAACTGACAGGTCGGCCATATTGATGTGGGTTCTCATGTCATATTGTATTTAGTAGCATGTATTTAGTAGGAAAGTTCTTGGAATTATCTAAAACGTTTTTTCAGAATACCAGAAATAGAGTGTTTACCAGATCCGGATGCTTTAAACCCTTGCGAAGACATTATGGGTATGTCATGGCTGAGAATATCGGTATGGTGCGTAGTAATTCTGGCTTTATTGGGAAATTTGGCGGTTATAATCGTTTTTTTATGCAGCCAGAACGAAATGAACGTTTCACGATTTTTAATTTTCAATTTAGCCGTTGCAGATTTTTGTATGGGACTATACCTATTATTGATAGCGGCTATGGATTCTCATTCTGTTGGACAATACTTCAATTTTGCTTTTAATTGGCAGTACGGTAAGTAAAGCTAACAAAATATCCATTATAGTATGGCTACCTTTAGTTTACCATTTTTTTTATTAGGAGCTTATAGTGGCCTAAACGTAGTCTAATTAGTTGATCACGGCGATTTTTGGGTAATATAGGCCATGGTTTTATTGACTTTTTCACCTCGTTCAACCTAGTTTTTGCACTTTATCCGAACACCTTATCGCTATAAGTGTCTAATCCGAAAGAGGTAAACTAGGAGCAATATTTCAAATATGTATGTTTCATTGCCTACACTAAATGTCTATTTGAATGTGTGTTTGGTTGCCTATCCTACGCAGGCACGGAATACACAATTTCTTGACCATATTGCTGTATAACAATATTGTTTATATAACAATGTTTTCAGCAATATGCAAGAAGAATAGCGCTGTATATACAGGGTATTCCCTTAAAATTACCTTCCCTTAAATTCCCTTAAATTACCCTACGTAATAATTAATTTTAAATTTCCGTTATTTTTAAGGTATTGGCTGTCAATTAGCAGGATTTCTCACAGTATTTTCCAGTCACCTATCTATATATACTTTAACGATAGTGACATTAGAAAGATGGTTCGCAATAACTTACGCTATACATCTCACAAAACGAATAACCATCAGAGGCGCTTTTTACATTCTTATCGGTGGCTGGGTGTACTCGTTTATTATTGCTGTTTTGCCGATTGTAGGGGTCAGCAACTATAGCAGTACAAGGTAAATGTCTATAATGATTAAATGTTAAGATAAATATCTAGGAATACTCATTGTTAAGGTAAATGTATACACGAAATATGCACAATCCTTACATTAACGGTGAAATACAAATAAAACAACATGTCACGCCACTGGCGATGGAAAGAAGGTCTCAGCGAAGCTATGGGAATTACGTACTACTTCGTGTTATGTTATCTATGACTAATTCTGTGGAAAATACTAAGTGTTCGCCAAATAACTATTCGTTGCATCTCTATAAGAAAGTTGAGTCAAGCGGGACAGGCAGTGTTAGTTAATAATTGTAGTAGTGTGCGAAATGCACAATTTCAAAGCCATTTTAAAGTGAAATATGTCTTATCCTTAGGACACTTAAGCTGCGAAAATTTCATGATTTTTTCTTGTTATTTCAGTATCTGTCTACCTATGGGAAGTAAACGAATCATGGACAAAATATATTTATACACAGTGATATTTCTGAATGGATCAGCTTTTGCTTTGATAGTATTTTGTTATGTCCAAATGTACCTGAGTTTAGGATACGAAACAAGAAGAGCCAGCACCCAAGGAGAGATGACAATCGCTAAAAAGATGTCGTTGCTTATTCTTGTCGACTTTGCAACTGTTGCACCTATCGCTTTTTTCGGATTGACCGCTTTGGCTGGGTATCCTTTAATAGGAGTAACAAAATCGAAAATTTTGTTGGTATTCTTTTATCCTTTGAACGCATGCGCAAATCCCTATTTGTACGCAGTGATGACAGCTCAGTACAGGCATGATTTTATGGAACTTATATCAAGGTAAGAAGTAGATTAGAAAATGCAACTTAAATTATAAAAATAACGTTGAATTATGCGCTTTGTGGGAAGTTATATTATAGTAATGAAACAAGAGACATTTTTTGAAATTAATTAAAAAATTCTCATTCTACTAGTAGACTACGTTTCACATAAGAAGCCACGTGAAGTTTGTCAACTGTCTTGCGCAGAAATCAAAATCTGGTAAATTTTCATATACCATTGTAGGTGGAAATATATCAAAAAGCTTCAAAGAATTCTCAAATTTGCTTTATTTAAATTATACGTATCATAAATATATACAATTTTGATATTGTTATTTGTATTTTGACAAGTTCGCGCATCCGACTTCAAGTGAGTTCTACTTACGTGAAACGGAGTCTATACTCAGTTGGTATCTTAGACTATTGGATTGATGTGAATAATTCTTGTTATTTATTGATTTGTTCAATATTCTTATCATGTTATAGGTGTAAAGTATGTCATGAAAAACATACTAAGAAGAATCGAGACGCCATTTTACTATCTTCTTCAACTACAAGAAATGGAATCAGTAAAACGTCAGAACCATAATCAGCTTACCCTACAACCTCTGCTACCAGAGACTGCAGACATTTTTTATTTCACATGAACAAATCAAAGTAATTGGTTTGTTGGAAAAATTTTGTACCTGTTATTATCGCAGGTTTATGTTTCTGTTTTTTGCAAAAGTTGATTCATTATTAATGTTAGCTTTAAACTCTTTACAATAGTATTAAGAGTAAGGCTGGCTGTACATATTAATCAAATTAAGCGTTTCCTTAAGAACTTAAGTTGTACGAACCAGTAAGGTACAAAAATCCAGGTCTAAGTTGAAGTTCGAGTACAAGAATCAGAATTTCGTTGAGACATTGTTGCACATAATTTAATATTGTCTCTAAGTAGGGAGTTTCAATTGCTTTTCCAATTTTCCAAATTAATTTAAGCAATAGGGCAAGGATACTAGTCTCCATGTAATAGAGCACACCAATTAATACACCCACCCATCCATAATGTAAATTTTGCTACAATCATACATACACACAAATGATATGTATAACGAATACGGCAAAGTATTAAGTGTTGCCTAAATGTGCTGTTAAAGGAGCTTGTGGAACCGTTAAATTTATTGCCATTGCCAAGTTTGTTGAATAATCTGCATAGTCGATTCACTTTGAGTATAAACAGACTTTAAATAAGTACTTATACTTTTATTATGGGTGTTGAGGATAATAAAAAAAATTTGACATTGCATTCGATAATATAATAATTGATCTGTGAATATTGCGAGGATCACCTATTAAAATAAATAGGTGAATAAAGTTTGTGAGAGTTCTCTTTGACACGTGATCAAGGTTCTAGAGCAGTATTTCTTTTAAGTTGTATATGTATAAATTTGTATTAATTTTTTATAAATATGACAGTATTTTAAGCATTTATAACGTTTTGTAAAAAAATATATTGTGCGTAACATCATTTTGTTTTATTTGACCTTCCTGATAGTATTGTATAAAACTGTATAGTCTTTTCCCTTTACTATTTCATTATTCTCATAGTTTGAGTGATACCCCTAACGCCTAATTTGCGGATTGGGATAATGTTGGAGACTTGTTGATCTCTATTATTCAGCAACCAGCTCAGCAGCTATGTGTATGTAGTGTTGCAGATTTTAATACTAGCTTTTTGAATACTTTGAATTTAAACTTTTATATCAGCTTTTTCGTTAAATTGTTAACTTAGCTATCAACTATTTTATCAAAGGAATATGGGAAATATAAAACTTGAAGGTAAGTTCTGTGATTAATATAAAGTTGGGTACATTGCAAAGTTGGTAGTAAGAAATACAGCTGAGCAAATGTCAGTGGACTGACAGAAAGTTTATTTTGGACAAAGAGTTGTCAAATATATCAAAACGTAATTAAAAGTGAATTGTTTTCTTTATAATATTTGGTAAATAGTGTTTAAAACGCAATGTTAACCCTTGAAGTGGTACCTGAACGTTCTTTAGGCTGTGAACAATGGGAATTTATATTGGGCAAGTTCCGTCATTAAAGTTTTTTTTAAATAAATAACCATTTTTTTATTGTGTAATAAGTTACATATCCCTTTTACAAATAATGAACTTTCGTTGCTTATAGTGTTATGCGTATAAAATTGATAGCCTTATAGTTTTCTTGCTTTACATTTTTTACATGAATGAAATTTGAGTAATTTATTTAATATTGATTATTAATGTATACCTCCTACTTAATCAAAAGAATATCAAAATAATACAATTAATAATGAGTTTATGCGATTAAACTCAAAATTGCACTATTATTGATAACAATAAAATTCCAATAATTAAACACATTAACAATACATGCAATATCTTTCATACAATATCGACAGACAATCATTACTTGGGAACAATGGGTTTTAATTAGTGAATTATTGTGCATTATAAAATTATGTTAATGCTATCAAAAACAAAAATTTTACTTTTTGGAAGAAAAAAATAAAATAGAATTTTGTTTATTTCCAAGGCTCTTTATAATATGTACAAAATTTTTTATGAGTATTGTAATGGTGTCTTAGATAAGATTAACTGCTTTATTTTCTCTTCTTCTTTCAAAACATATTGAGATATGGGTGCATTATTTTGCAGGTATCTGTTCTTTTGATAAAACCTGATGTAAATAAATGATTAATTAAAATATTATTATGTATTACTTCCAGGTAGCCTTTGAAACAAATGTCAGTTGAAAATAAATGTCACTTTGTGTAGAATAGCCCCTATACCTAAAATGTATAGTTTTCTAGATATAAATTTTTTTTAATGGAAAATGGCAGATGCAGTTTTTTATGTTAAAAATGAGATAATCCTGTCCATTTGTTCATTTACTCAAAAGTAATGCATTAAATTTTAATTGATCATTGACTTTCATTATACTTTATAAAATAAACAGATGCCTGCTGTTTGCAACTTTTATAGAACTTGAAATTATTAAAAAAATTGAATAAAATATGTTGTTTTCAGGAATGCATTTTTCACAAGCCGTTGCAATAGTCCAATCTCAAGTTGGTATAATTAAAGGTGTTCAAGTTCTGTATAGTGAGATAGTAAGTATCTATCAAAATTGAGTGTGTTTGATAAAGTTACATCTGTATGTGTTTAAATGCAGCATGTAATTAATATAAGGGGGCAAAGAAATATTCATATAAATGAAATTATTCAGCTTGTGATTGAACATTGTTTAACACTTCAACATTTCTTTTGAAGCCAAGACAATTTCACATAATCAAAGTCTAATGAGAAATTATGAGAGAATTTGTCATGGAGACTAGATAAGGGTTTGTTTTTTCACCACGACCTCGCCATTGCAAATCCTATACCTACCATCTAAAAACAGTAACCTTGGTTATTATAAATGAAAGTTTTTTTTTTCTCCAAGTTTTTGGCACTGGCAGAGCCAACATGCCAGTTATATATAAATGAAAGTAGACAAATAGTAAACATGAATTGAATTTAATTTTAAACAAAAACCAGAGTTAAGAATTTAAATATATTTTATATTGAAAACCTGTGTATTTTTTATTTTTATTAAACAGATTGAGTTCTTTGGCTTTGGACATTTGGACTTCATCCCACACCTGTTGAACCATTTCATTATTCTATTTTTGCAGTTCATTCACTGTTATTTTGAGATTCTTATGAAATACATACATACTGTAATATGTACCTATATTCACAAATTTAAATGTTCTGGTGTTATATCATAGTTGTAACAGCACAGATAGATTGTAGAGCAAATGGGATAGTGGGGAGTCCTGTAGGTGGTCAGGATGAGGTAAAATTTTTGGTGTGAAACTGTAATTCACCTTTACCTGTTGTTTTCCATCATATCATTAACTGCCCAAGTAGCAATTTAAATTCTATAAGGTCTGTATAAACAGCTACAAGATATATCTTATAGGATACTAAAATTCTTATAATGGTCTACAAAACAATTAAATGATCCTTATACAACTAAAAAGGGCCCATTTTTATACAAGTGTTTGGTTGTATAACATTTCTATTAAAAGTTTATACAGCTACTATAAAATGATTTAATATTGTGTCATGAAGACACATCTATAAGAGCATTTCATTTTTTAGTGAAGAATATCAGAGCCAAATTATATTTCAACTTGAAAGTGCATCATACATTTCATTTGTAGAAATGGAGACTTATCAAAACGACATGTGCTGCTTGGGCTGACATCGATAGTAAAAATTATAATTTCATTTGAATGGTTTCATAGCACAAATTTTGATGCGCCGCAAATTTTACTGATAGATTATAGGTATATATTTGGCAAGAAAATGAAGCGCTTCAATTCTGGTTAAGTTTCAAGTGGATACTTAAAAAAAATAATAAAATAGAATATCCTAAAATAATTTTTATTTTAATAGTTTATCACAATTGCTCATAATGGCGGTACAAAAATTGCTTATTTAAACATGGCGATTTATAATACAACAATTTTATCCCAAAAAAATTCCTTAAACAATATTTTATTGTAAAATGGAACGGTATACGATAACTGTTTTATAATGAAGAATATACACTATACAACTAAAAAGTGTTTTATAATGCAACGCAATTGAATGTTATACAATATTTATTATACAACATTATACAGCTTCAGTAAGAAAAGCTTAAGTAACTATTTTATAATGTAGCTGTTAGTTATATAGTATATTATAAAACTCTTATACAAAAGGTATAAAAGTCTTATAAAATGATATTTTTGATATTGTATAAACTTGCTTATAAGATATTATATCATTTCAAAAGAAATGATCCTATAATGCGTTATAGCATATATTGTAAAAGTCACTATAGAATCATTTAATACAACAATTTTCTTTAAAAAACAAAATTATCGCAACAAAAGGCTTAATAAAAACAAAAAGTCCTTAAAACAACGCTAATCGACTGTTATGCAACAATTCAGTCCTCTTAGAATTCCATTTTGCTAGTTGGGTGGCGCCCTCTACAATGACCAGAATTTGGAATACATGGTGTCCACTTTACTTATATAGACTCCATGGAATTTGTAATAAAAAAGTTGCACCTAGGTTACTTACAAAATATTGTAAAATTAAATGGAGTCACAATGCCCATGGAAATAACTTGGAATATTTATATCTGTGGGAAAAATGTATAACCATGTCTTTAAATTTATATGTTGGTATTTGCTAGGTTTAATTATTTATGTAACTTTTAGAAACCTTTAGAAGCTGATTTAGTCATAAATCTACCACATGATGGAATAAGATTGTTTTTTGATCCCATTTCCCAAAGGCTCAAGATCATTGAAATTTACTCAATGAAATCCGTTAAGTTGAAATACTGGTATGTATGTTTCTCAGCTAAATATTTTTGACTTTTTAAAGTTCAACTAGTTGTATTCACTTTATTGATCATCCTTATATATCAATACACATTACACAAGAGTTGTCAATCAAAAACACTTGCCAGTATTAACCTCCATAACTATTCAATGAATATTGCAAATTATATTAACTAAAATTTTTTGATTTTTAGTGGATTAGAGTTTAATTCTCCCGAAATTTTACCTTCTATAGAACAAATAGAACATTCATTTGGTGCAACTCATCCAGGTGTTTATGACTCAGAAAAACAATTGTTTATGTTAAATTTTAGAGGGCTATCATTTTACTTTCCCGTCGAATCAAAATTCCAATGTGGTAAGTATCTGCAATTGTATACATTTATTTTATGTTACGTACAAAAAATTAATGCATAACAAAACTAAGTTCAAGTCTATAATTCAAATAAATTTTCATTTTAGGTAGTACACATAATTTGGGTTCGCTACAATTTCCGGCAGGTAGTTCTCCATTAGTATCTCGTCTGGCTATTTATTGTGGATCTTGTGTAGATCAATCTCGTGCACCTGAGTTGCCACTGTTATGTTATCACGGACAACTGTATTTGAAAAAGGCGATAGTACTCAGAGGCGAATCGTGTACTAGAGGATTAAAATTATCTTTAATGGCAGGTAAGTGGCTTATGTCAAAATATGTATGGAAAACTTTTATTAATAGTTGAAGAGGATATAGGTAATTTTTGCCAATATCATATCTAAAATCTGTGTGAAATTTAAGCAGAAATTTACAAAACTTGAATTAATGAAAGTAGATATAAATTATATCATTAAATATTGACACATTAAGTTGTCAAAAGAACAAAAAATATGAAAGAAGTAGACAGCAGAACCTACAAATGTATGTGCGAACTACTAGAGTAGCAGAGACAAGGACAAGTAAAGACGAATCATCTCCAGGCTACAAGGAATAGCACATCAGATGTTTTAGGTCTCAGCAAATTATAATATAATCGAAATCAATTGCTCTAGACATCTCCAATAATGCAATTTGTGGTAAAAAAATAGGGTGCCTTTTAAATTAATATTTGCATTCAATTTATTATTATTACACTTATTTAGTTTTACTAATAATTATGATTTTCTTCTATACAGCAGAATTTCTTCTTTGGCCCAAAAAAGGTAATTTCGATTGGTGTGTTTTTGTTATATAACAGATTTTGGTGGTGTTTCGCTTTTACTTACAATATATTATGACAGGCTTCGATCATTAAACAAACTAGATGAACAACCCACAACACTGCTTGTAGCCGACATCTCGGAGTTCACAACTCCCTTATTTACGTTCCTTATCTTCTTGATACAACCTACATATACAAGTTGTTTTCAAATGACACTTATAACGTTTGCATGTAGATACCTCTCGTAAAATTGGACAAAATGATATTGGGATTAAGGGGTCCAGCACATCTACTTTTCGAAATACAGGGTGTTAAAGTTTTGAATAAATTGATTTGACATTTGGCAGGTTGTTTCCAAAGTGAAAGGGCATATTTTGATGGAAAAATATGTTACCTTTCCCCTCCCATTTTTTACGCCACTGACTTTGAAGCAATTTTCATCCAATTTTGTATTCCTCAATGGTTTTCACGTGAAAAACGAATAACCTTTACATATCAAAAAATTTGTAGTTTTCAAGATATTTAATGATTTCATGAAGCTAAAAAAATAGAAAGAATCCATGCAGCTACAGAAATTATTTCCGGCAATCGCCAGTCTTTCCAAGGTGTGCTGTTTTCGATGAGAAAACGTTGCAAATTATGTATAAATGTTATAAATTTTTCAAAACTTGAACACCCTGTATTTCGAAAACTAAAAGTTTATATGAAACTGAGTAGATATAGCTATACAGTTTCTACTTCACTACTTCAAAAATCTCCGCTTGGTGGCGCTGAGAGTGGCGCGGCAAATTTGAATGTAGTCATTTTTAGTATTTCAATGCAGGCCGCCATTTTTAGTCCTGTTGTAAAAGCGGCAGCCATTTTTAGTCCTGTTGTATATTTAAAAATCTGAAAAAAACTTCGGTGAGATTCGATCCCACAACCTTCGCGTCTATAGCGAGGCATTCAACACATGCTGCCATAAGCTCTCATGCATATTATTAGCGAAGAATGGTATGGCTGCTGCAATGTTAATCCGGGGGTCGGTGTGGAGGTAATCTACGTAATCGAGAGTATAGATATACCGGGGATGGTTGAAAGTAGCGCAATAATGCTGTCAAAAAGGCACTAACACCTAACTTCGTTACTATTGGTCCGATTTGAATGG
>CAJUYI010000627.1:66490-95648 GCA_910591695.1 Galerucella pusilla | reverse complement strand
GTGTAGACAGTCTTCTTTTTCATTCTAATTGAATATTAATCTTCTCCGTCGTGGTCGTGTTAATCGTAGTTAATTAAAGAATTTTTGTCAACAAAATTTTTTTCTGATTTATTTCATAATTAATGTACACATAATCCTTTAATTTGAAAATATTTTTCTTTCCATTACGTTTATTTTAAAGAAACATACACTTGTGATCTTCTACTAAATATACTGTACTTTCACATCATCGATAAATAAAGAAAAAATATTTAGCTTTTTAAAAATCGGGATGGGATATTTATTCTGTATCCGAAAAAAGGAAAAAAAAAATAAGACTTGTAGTTGGTAATTAATATAAATTTATTTTTGTAAATACTTTTAATTTAAGTCTTTAAACGATCACGTCTGTATTTACAGAAATATGATTTTATTTATATATGATTTCGTCGTTAAAGAAATTTATTTAGAAAAGATGAGTCAATTTTATCTTTCATCTATTGTTTTGTCAATTTTCGTTTTCTTTTACCTTACTCAACATTTTATTTCTTTTGAATTTGAATCTTTACTTTGGTTTAATAAAAAATACAATTTTAATCGAAATATATATCCCACAACCATTTAATTTAAACCTCTATTAATTCCTATTATATTTATTTAGTTGTTTTAAAGTATTGTGTTAATTTTATTTATATCTTTCTCTTAATTTTATTATTTTCAAATTCTTAAAACAGCTGCTAGATGGTGTAATTCCATTGCCCAGTATTTTTTGTACTCTCCATTCTATACTGAATCATATCCACAAAGCAATTCGCTAAAACACTTGTTGAAATGAAAAAGATATCTTAATTGCAGTTTATTACAACAAAATTATTAAAAATCATTTTTCCAATTAGGAAAGGAAAAAGTTTCTCTTGAGCACTAATCTAGAAATTTACAAGGATCATTAAGAATAGAGAAAATGATTCTGACAACTGTGCACTCAGTCTAAAAAGTTTATTTTGTAAATACAGTCGTTTTCACCGCCGATTTTAGTCAATGGTTTGTGCCTGCAAACTGTAAATTGTTTTATTCGTTTTTATAAGACAATTTGTTGTTCATTTTACAATCAATATGGTTTAAGTTATTAATAACTGTTTTATTTAACAACAATGGCAAACTAGTTCATTCTAAGATTTAAAAAAGTTGGTTAGATACATTTGAACTACTTCCATCTTGATTATTGTAAACAGGTACATTTACATTTAATTAATTTTGTAAATATATTTATCTGTAAGTTAAAAAAAAGTTCATAGAACTAACCTTGGTTTCCAGTTAATTGATTGGTAATAAATATTTTTTATATATTTTAATTTCTTTTTTTTTAATGTTCACTTCATTGAATATTTTAAAATTGGTTTTATATTAAGTATGTTTAAACTACAGAACAACTAAAGTATCTCTATTAAAAGTATTAAATTTAGTCATTTAATAAACAATTTGAATTATTTATCAATAAAATTACCTTGTAGGGCAGCACCAAACAAAAATAATTGTATAAGCAAATGTATCGGTTAACTTGAGAAACCCTGGTTTCAAAAATAACTTTATATTTAATTAACATTTTGCAGTGGCAGTGGATTGAACGGTATATTTTAGTTAAACTAAAGATATTCCAATAAAAATTTTAATATGTTGTTTATAAAATATTATGTCTATTTTGTGGCTTTTAAAATTGCAAATTCTTCTTCAGTTATTAATTGGATGTGCTGAATATTTTTCACTTGTCTTTAATATCCAATTCCACAATTTAGATCCTCTCTACAGTCATAGCTAGCAAAATTCTTCACTTCTTAATGTTCTCGACATGCTTTTATCTTATATTAAAAAAAATTAACACTGATAAAAGTTATAAAAATGATATCAAAATTTAAAACATTTACTCAAATTTATATTTCACTGCCAGAGCAATTAAAATTTGAATCACATTTGTTTAAATGTTTACTAGAAATTTAATATAAACACTCAAACTGCCCTTTATGTTATGTAAATTTAAAAAATTTAGTTGTACATCGTACTATTTCATGTCCAAAAATATTTTTTACAAATAAATATGTCACTACATAATTGTTTTATTTAAAGTATTTTAAAAACTCACCTTACAATTCCTCAGCATCCCATAATACAAAATAAATTTGGTTTCAACTGGAATGTTCCTAACTCTCTTTAGTAATATTCTGTGTGGGAAGTTTTTTCTTGAACTAATTACATGGAGCTTTCAAAAAAAATACGTATTTGAACTTAAATAATTTTTTTTTGTAATACACATTATACCAACTAAATATATATATTCTATTTTTTCACTTCTTTTGTAATTACTTCTTCTGAAGCAGGATTGGCATTTCTGAAATTAGGAAACTGTTCCCATGGGGCACTTAATTCGAATTTTCTAAATTCTTGTGCCAATTCAATGGGTTCAACGACGACTCGCTTTTTCTCATCATCATATCGTACTTCAACATATCCACTAAGTGGAAAATCTTTTCTAAATGGATGTCCTTCGAAACCATAATCTGTGAGTATTCTCCTTAAATCTGGATGGTTCGAAAAAAATACACCAAACATATCCCAGATTTCTCGTTCGTACCAATTTGCGGCTTTGTAAATTTCGTTACAAGAATCTATTGGAGTAAGTTCATCTGTATATGTCTTAACTCTTATGCGGGAATTGAATCTAACTGATAAAATGTTGTAAATTATTTCAAATCTAAAAAAATCAAATATTTGCTGTTTAGTTTGAGAGAATTACCATGTCAATCAAGTTTCACTTACCTATATGGTCTGGATATTACATCCATTCCTGCAATATCAACCAAATTGGAAAACTGAGCATTGTGATGATCTTTCAAAAACTGCAGCACAGGTTCTATGCCTTCGGGTACAATAAGAAGCTCTAATTCATCTCCAGCAGTTATTTGTACTTTCTGAATGAATTTTGGAAGGCACTCTGCTACATATTTTCCAAAATCGCTGAGATTTGATCGTACTACTACATCTGGTTTTCTTACAGTAGGTCTAGTCTCCGTTTTAGCATCGACGTCTGTTGATACACCTCGAATTACACTTTGTATTACCGACGTTTTCAATGGTCTATTATGAGCTAGTTGGGATAAAAATGGCCTTAAGAACATTTTTAATAACAAATTATTACCTAATAGTTTTTATCCAATATGACAAGTACAACATTACTAACCTAAAAAATATGACATATCCCTATTTCTTCTTTTTCTTAAACTTAAATTTTTATTTTATTACTTGGCGCGTTCAGCCACACTAAAACAATGGTAATCATAGAGAAATATAATATTATAATATAATTTTATTTTGTCTATGGTAATAATTATCAATAATTCATTACAATTTTATGAAAATTTCTTAGAATCCCATTAGACTCAGGAAAAGGAAACTTTTTGCAGTTTTTGTTGATTTCAAAAGAGCTTTTGATTCAGTAAAGCACTATTTAACTTGAGTAACTCTTCAAAAAGACGACAATTTATCAAAACCCTTTATAATAATGCATCATTCAAAGTTAAAGAAGCAAAGGTTTTTCTAAATCGTTTGATGTAACCACTGGGATACTTCAAGGAGAGATTTTTTCATTATTAAAGGGGCTCAAGGTATAGATATCGACGAGTGGAACCAGATACTAGCATTAATTTATGCCATTATCATCAATGAATCGAAAATTAATCTACTATGCGCCTAATTTTCCATTCCTCTGTTAAAATTATTGAAAAAAATTTCTTATCTTCTATGGTCACAAAGTGGGTGACACAGAAATAAATCTCTAGAATGGTGGGTAAGCTCGCCAACATTTACGGCAGTCCTAATAATAATCGAAGACAGGAAAACTATCAAAGCCGCCAAACTAATGGGGTTAACAGACGCAGATTCGGCTACCTAGAAGAGGAAATTGCAGGGTACCTCTTATACCATTGCGACTGCCAGTGCGAGGCCGATTAGCCCCAGCATCAAATCTGGAGAATGATGGATTTTGCGTACTTTACTGAATTAATAAATAAACAAGCACAGTCAATATTGAGCTGTTGCTGGACTTGAAATGTACAACTGGCCCTGAGAGAACTATAGGAAAAATGAAACTACACATAAAGTATGGACATTTTATTATTACATCATCTGGCAGTGGATTCAGATCAAATTACAATTCGGGATTTTTTTTATAATGATGGAAAATATTGGTATTTTTTTTGAATTCATTTTATTTTGTACATAATTAAAAGTAAACTGACTGGTATACTAAGTCCAAAGAGACATGAATAATTTGTTTACACACCCGGTCCTTACCTAGCTATCTATATAAATCACAAAAACCGATCTGTGAAAACTTATTAATTATCTTTTATATAATTTAAAATTCAAAATGTACAGAGTGCCGTAAATTTTAAACTGTACATCGTCGCTAGAACATACCTCGTTACTGTTTTTGAGTTTATAATTTTAAAACTTTAAAATGTGTATCAAATTTTACAAATACAAAAGAGACAAATGGTATTAATCCGTTGTTTTGTCTATGAAAAGGTTTGTTTTTTGTAGCAGAATCAGTTGCACTACATTTATTATATGGTAGCAAAAGCCATGGTATGACACAAAAAATTTGCTCATTTTATTAATTAAATTAAAATAGCATCTGACATCAAAAATAAATTTTGAATCTTTTTGATATTTATATGGAAAATACATAAAATAATGCACAAATATATTTCTAACTAGCATTGGTGCATTTCCAGTGTAGCTACAAAGAGCAAACCTTATATGGGGTTGGGTGTTAAATTTGTTGATGTAAATTGATCGGGATGGAAATCTAATGGTACTAAATGAAATATTTATTTAATCTGAATTATTACACAATCTTAAGGGTTACTTAAACAAATATTTATTTAAGAGGCTCTGGCGAGGGAAAAGTTATAGATAAATAAAAGTAGAAATATTTTTGTAGAAGCCCATGTACTGCAGTGCTCAACTTAATCTAAACACATTTGAAAACACCCTGTACAATCCTCATCACATCAATTTAATTTAAGTCAAAACGGTCGGTCAAAAACTGGTAAAAATATTGTCGTGTCCGTCGCATTTCTTGATAAATTAATTTTTTTTATTCTACTTAGTACCATCTTTGCCATTTAAAGGTAAATATATGGTGGTGTAGCCTGGAATTCTCTAATGTGTATGAAGACATCTAAGATATTCTACAGGGATACTATTGTTCTTCACCCTTATTGCTTGTTAAGCCGGCTTACAAACCTGATCTCAACCCAATTGATTAAGGAACTATAACCTTCCGCAAGAATTATATGATACATCTGTTGGCCAGTTGTACTCCTTAACTCCAAAAAATGCACTTTTATTTAGATCCTGATCTGATATTGTGGAATCACGAATTTAGGATCATAAGTTCGTAAATGGATATTGACAGATTCAAAATGAAGTTGACAATTTGACTGTTCGGATAATAATGATTAATTTTTTATACTCTGACTGTGCTTCGGTCTTTTCTTTTCACAGTCTCTATTTCGCAGCTATTTGTCGAGCGGCCCTATAGGTTAGCTCTATGTCACATCATTTTGTATAGTGGTTTTGTTAGTTTCAAAAAATCTTTGAATTTGTACATGTTAGTATGTAGAGGAGAATAAAGTTTTAGTACGTTACTTGTTGTGGTCCAACCAAAGGAGTCTTTTTCTAGTGTCGAAATTTCTGATTCGATGACGTGAATTTTATAAAAAAAGGTGGGAATTACTATTCTGTGACAAATGACGGAAATTAAAGTTGCACGTGCTAGCTTTTACCAGTTTTTGTCATCTTTTGTTTCTACGTCAACAAAATGGATAAAACATTTCGACCAAAAAATGTTCGCCGCTTTTTTAGAATAATATATACATAATAATTTTTGTTTTCTTTGGTACAATTTGAATTTCAATAAATTCATAACGATCATATCAAATATAATAAAAATATCCCCTGTAATGAAGTAGTTTAAATTTTTTGTTTTCATATAATATTCGATAAATAAATATTTTACATATTTAAAAAACATTTGTACATTTTTAGCGTTACGCCTTATAATATAAAACTAATAGCTGAGTACATTCATACATTTTTTGTCTTTAAAGTAATATTATATACAGATGTACAAACACTCAAAATCTAAAACTATAAAAAAGGAGCGTTGATATCACATCCCAAATAAATTGATTAAAATCGTTACAAGCTAGAGGAAAAATATCAAAAATTACTGATTTGGTTTTTTTGTTACACTTTTCTAATAATTCTCAGACTATGAAGTGAAACTATATCTTTGACCACCCTCTAATCGCTGCAAATGCATTCAAGTGGTTGTGATTCCTTAACGATAGTAAAAAAGAATGAATCACAAACATAGTTTCAAAACTCCTGCTTCTATTAATAACCAAGACATTTTTCTCTTGATCTACTTTTATTGCAGCACCCAATACGAATCCAGTTTGTTTTTATCTTGTCTGGAAATAATACATTTTTATATAATTTTGTTGAAATAATTCTTTCAAATTACACGTTGCCCATTGACTAGAAAGCATATTTTAAAATAACGAAAGACTAGTTATCAAGATGGTCTGACGGAAGACTGACTTACTACTGTAATTTAAGGCAGCTTGACATTATACAATACAACTTGCAATGCAATGCAATGCAAGATTTCTTGATCGACAGCATGTTCAGTTGAGAGCCAGCTTATCAGTTTTTGAAATTCCATGCAATTGCAATTTTATCTGCTTGGCGCTATTTCTATTGCATGCAGGGCGCGATTCTAGGAAAAAATCTAGTTTCTTTTGTGTTACCAACTAATTAGCTATTTCCCATCGAATATTACCTTAGCTGATTGTAGTGACTGTTTTGTCATTTGTGATAATTGATAATTGATAATTGACAGTGACATTGACAGATTCACTTTGTTGCTTTTCTAATAATAATAAACTTTATATATTTCAATATATAATTTTTTGAGGTTACACTTATACACTTTTTTATTTTTTGTGGTTACTATACACTTTTTTATTTCTACTATTGGTTGGGTTGGAAGTATTATTGCAATCAAAGAGAATTGCACGATGTCAAACAGCAAGACAGATTTATCATTTGCAATATAATGATCTTGCAAGTAATTTCTTGGACGTTGTTGTATTGCACCATGTCAAGCGGCCTTTTTTAGTGTCACTTGGAATGAAACCAGTACTGGGACTCTATATGGACACTATAGAATTCTACCGGTGGCTCTCTACAGTACTATTACTACTACTATTCCAGTCGACAGCGGTCAAAAGTTTCACTGTATACTATCAACAAGTTTTATTTTATTCCTGACCTATACTATTAAATATTGTTACGAACTCACTAATTCCGAAGCCGGTCCTGTCGCAAACGATGAATGCGACCATTCTAGAAAGGTTCTTTCGCAGGTAATATCCAGACTGTTCTGGAAATGTACCAGGCCATACAATGGTTTATCGCGAATGTTCTAGAGATTCGAGGGACTATATATACACGGATTTTCGAGTGAGTTGGAGTTGTTCAGTATACAGTGAATCGGTAAACAGTTTCAGTATACAGTGAGTGAACAGAAAGTGAATATAAATAGTGTTGAAGATAAATTAGGACAATTATTATACGGAGTGTAGATAAATTAATAGACATTAAGTAGTGTGTATATAAATTAAGTTTATTATAGTGTGTAAGTGTTTCTTTAATAAATCAATAGTAATTAGCCATAGTGAGTGTATAATTTTATCCCACGGTAAAAACAGTTTAAATAAATAAGAAAAACATTACAATATATTGAACTTTCTATGAAGAAATCGTCGACAAAAGACGTGTGAATAGAGTCGATAGTAGTGCAGAGTCCCAGTAGAGATGCAATAGAAGTTAAAAGATTAGGATTATGTTTAAAATGCAGTTTGACAAAGTAGGTAATATTTTTTTAATCACGAGGTGTAATCAAAATGGAGAGACAGATACATAAATAATAATTAACTGTCAAGTATCTTCTGTTTAATTGTTATTTTAAATAATGTCATCTTTTCGTCAAACAATCTTTGTATAAAACCATTTTAAAATTGACTCTTCATAAGGACATTCAACACTCCTTTATTGCGGTAAGATAGTATATTTTACCGCCAAAAATATGACATAACAAAAGAGACCTCTTTTATATACCTCGTTTTGTTTCATGGCTTTTTTTTCTAAAAGAAACTATGCATATAGATATTTTTGTGTATAAATCAACTACACTGAGTATTAAAATGCAAACAAATACAATATCAATACCCATTTAAATTTACATCTCATTATTATCGAAAGATTAGTTACACAGTAGACGAGGAGTACCTACCTAACTAAAGACAATCACACACGAAGCGTATTTAAGCTGACGAAGAAATATCGTATAGAATCACTTGAACTTTTGCTTATATTTTAACAATTTGTAAAACAAAAAATATCTGTAGAGGTGTTTGATGCAAGTGCAAATTTACTTTATTCTATATGCATAGTTTTTTATTTGTTAAATTTGTATTATAACCTTCAGTTTAAAATACATTACTGTTGTTGAATTAGCAGTTGCTCTAATTCATCCGCCGATCGAAGTAAAAATGCTGCAGACTCACGATACCCGGTGATCAGTTGCCGTACAGCTGTCATTTCACCTGCGTTCAATTTGTGATTCAGTAATGGCTTTTGTTTCATACTCAAATCTGCTGGACCTGAAACGTTACAAAAAAAATCCTTAATACTGGTAATGATAAAAAGCGCCCAAATGGCAAGCGTGGACAGCTGTTGCCAAATATTTTCGTAGGGAGTTGAAGTTGAAGAGAGAGTTTATATCAAGCAGGAAATCTCGTTCAAATTCAAAGGATACCGTTGAAATTAAACTATTCCTTAATTACTTACCGTTAGTGAGAAGTCCACCGGATGGAGTGAAAGGTGTGGATCCTGGAAACAAAGGATAAGGTCCGGTCCTTTGAAATGCTTGCGTAAAATTAGGTCGGTACATGGCCGTCGGAGCTGCTGACGCTGTACTAGATATTCCTATGCCATTCATACCTATTGTACCTAATACACCGGCATTCGTCACACTAGAAATCGATATATAAAATAATTATTTAATTGAATGCAGCTGGCGTCAGGACATAATTAATTATAGAGGATAGTAGTTTTCAAATGACACGATCCATGCTTATTGATTGGTTGTTTAATCAAAAAAAGTCATTTTATTTTCGGCATACAGAACATGACTGAGAACCACAGACATTTTTTATATGTCTGTGCTGAGAACCAGTGTATTGGCTAAGAGTTCTTGTGTAATCAGTTAGTTCTAAATTGGAATAGCAAGAACTAGCACATTGAGGGTCTGAAACAATCTTTTGGGGACCGGAAGCCTTTTGTGGTATAAGCATCAATGTTATATTGGAAGAAGTAGGCAAAGCAGAAAAGAAGATCAGACTATTGGGCTTAGACAATCAAAGATTTTTCTGGGTTACTACAACAAGTTGGGATCAAATTGATGCATAAGTCAAAGTAAAACTGCACTAAGAGTTTTATCAGGGATCCTAATGAGATATTGTCGCCTGGAACAGCTCAAAATGGCGGAGGAAGAAGAATGTACATACATATATTGGAAGAATTAGGCTACGCCCAAAGAAGGGAAAATCTGGCCATTGAAAAAATCAGGTGACACTGAAAGATGCTCCTGGGGAACTACAATCAAATGAGAACAAATGAGGGTCTAAGGCAGGATAAAACTAAACTGAACTTGACGGGTACCTCCAGCTTGGAATTTTGTATAAAGTAATAGATTATTTGATTTTTAGGTTAGATTTATCTAATTCGCTTCGATAGTATGTATGTATATATTATATTGGAGCAGTTTTCCAGTTAATATCATTTACTTTTTTACATATTCAACTTTATTTATAGGTTTTTAAATAAAAAAGTAGGAGGTAATCACAGAATCGAGTTGTTTTATTGAACTATGTCGTACCTTAGAGTTGCGGGTTTAGTTTCGGGCGTAGAGGATAAGACTTTGGTCGACGAATTAGGTGTAGATGATGGGGTACTAGCAGCTGAAAAACTCGTTGATATAACGTCGTTTTCTAGTTTTCCCGGTGTATTACTGTTCGAGAAATCTATACCTCTGTTGATAGGAGCCGTTGTATCCGTGGGCTGGAAAATATCAAATAATTAAACCATAATATTTAAAAAAAATTATGTTAGGCGCATGCGCTATTATAGACCAAACATAAACTATTTTTGTGTTGTTGGCAGCGTGGTTGTGTTGGCAACACCAACGATAGTTCTCTGTGTGAATTTTAAAAGTAAAATATTGTGAATAAAATAGTATCTGATCTTATCTTGGAAAATTAATAAAATCCTGTGTAAAAGAAATGTAGTTTTAAACGCTGAGTATCATTAAAGCCTACAAAAGTAATCAACTCTAATATATTGGACGTAGAGTAGTTGGATTTTCTCATCAGCTCTACGGTTATAAATGTTCAAACAACAAAATTAGGTATACACGTATAGTGTAACACCCAGAGTTGAAAATATCGCAATTTATATTTTAGTTCATATCCCGAACAGATCAAAGTTGTCAGTAACTGAATTTGTGTTCCATGTTTTCGAGAAAAGCGCTCAGTTGTGTCGTAGTTGTTATTCCTGAATATTTTTACAGCATATAATTTTGTTTCATTGATTTTCAATTATATTTCAAGTATATTTGTGCAATTTGTAACTAGAGTGTTGCTGTACGACAAATAATGACAAAATCCAACAATTCTACAAACCTGTGATCCTGGCAATACTGGCATTGGCTGACTGACTGGTTCTAATCCTAATCGCATCCTTTTTGCATTATGGCTTTCATTTTCACAAGCTGATGCTAGAATTTGCTCGGCTTGTACAGATGTCAGGTGAGCAGGAGTAGGTCTAGTCTGAAAATTGTAAAAATATTAACATAGACAGAATGATATTTCAGTCTAAGCCGGTCCCATATAAATTGCACAAAAATGTTTAAGTACGAGCAGCGAACCATCGGAGACCCACACGCCCTGCACTTTGATACTCTTTGAATTAAGTGAGTGTTTTTATTGTTACATAAAGATTTTGTGTTTTGCTTTCGTTTCAAAATCAGCTCATTTTTAAGCGTTTGATTTCGCACAGTATATTCTGATTGGCTGTTCTCTTTTACACCATGATCCAACCATTACCAGTAAGAATGATCTCCACCTGATAAGAAAAGCTAACGAAAAACAAGGTGAATATATAGAGATACTTACTGCGTCCCAAGACGAATTCGGATCTCTAGCTCTTTTATTTCTTCGACAAGACTTGAGGTATGTTCTAATCCTTTTTCTTGCTCTTTCGGCAAATTCCGGAAACTGTCTAGTGCACGAGTCTATGATAGCTTGAATCTTTTCTTTAGGCTGTTTACTTATAGGAACCATACGATCTAAATTTTCATCGACAAACAGTCTTACGAACATCTGAAAAACAAATAAATTAGTATATTAGTCATAATAATATAAATGATGACAGTTATGTATCATATCATCTAACCTAGAGGACTCAGGTTGCTTTTTCCACTGTACACTACAAAATATTTGTCACTTCACCAGGACTTTGTATTTCCTAATGCACAAAAGCATTATCCAAAAAGCAAGATCCATCTCTCCAGGAATTGTTTCTCCCAAATTTTGATTGTTTAAAATTATACTCACATTAAATGCTTTCAGTCTTTCAGGGTCATGTGTTTGCGCATCTATTTTATCGTCACTTTCATCGTCATCGTCGTCTTCATCTTCTTTGTTCCCGCTTGAGCTTGTTTCGTCATGTGCCGAACCAGTTTCAGCATTAACAGGGCTCTGAGAAAAACAAAAAAAAGATAGAAATTCAGAAATTTCAAGTCTTTGTTAGAATGTTTATAGTTGGTCAAGCTGGAGCATTTTGACATTGCATCTACTTTTAGTGAACAACACTTCGCAATGTGTGCTTTTGAAAATTTAAAGTTATTTGAAACAAACTATCTTGCACATAATTATTGAGAATATAAAATATTTTAGATTCCCTGATCTCAATTTCGTGGTACAACTCGTTGGTCAAAAAAGGGCAACCTTTTACGCTGTGTGGTACAACTCGGTAGTCTCCGTTAGATAAACCTAAATTTAAAATTTTTCGGTACCACGCTTGGCATAAATGGAATCTACAACCCGTTAAATTTGAATATGGCCAAAATTTAGAAATAGCATTATGAATGGCTTGTTCAAAGTCAACTACGATATTTTTGGGTTTAAAAGATAGATTTATAGTTCAAGGATAGACGATCAGATCAGAAAAAATCGATAGTCTGAAATACTCGAGCGCGTCAGATTAAGATATTGGGGGTAGATCTTAGTGTTTTAAGACTAAATTTAACTAATCTGACGATAAGTCCTCGACGCCGCCGAGTTATAGGGTTGCGAACTTGTAAAAAAAAACGTTAATCCGGCATTCTCGAGCGCGATTTCATTTTTTTTCATTTTGAAGAATATAATCTAAAATTTACTAAAAATACAAAATCTGCCGGTTTCCGCACGACTGGAAGTGTTGAGGAGCCATTTGATCGTCTTCCAAAAAACGCGTTGCGGCATATAAGTCACGAACGATATATTTTACAAAAAAAAAGTTTAAATAAAAAAAAGGTAATTCCATTTTACACATAAAAGGTCTCTTTACATTTTTGTCCAAAGTTAAAACTTTTGGACTTAAAGCATCATGAAAACTCGAACTCCCGTTTTTTTGAGTATATCTCGAAAACGGAGGGTGTTAAAAAAATTGATATGGAACAACGATGATTAAATTGTGTAACTTTTATTATATTATCTGAATTTTTTTTTTCCTAAAGCTTCTCGACAATTTTCGTGGGCTCGGAAAAAGTTACGCGTATCTGTATACAAAAGTATTATTAACATGTACAGTTTCATTTATTTATATTATTCAATAGCCTGTTGATCCTCAAATTATTTTTTGGACGTACCTACCGTAAGCAAAACGAAGTGAAGAATTGAAGCAAAAAAGAGGAATGTGCCATAAACATGTAATACAGACTTTTTTCGGTCAGATTAAGAGAACCCACCAACATTTTTGTCAGATTAAGAAAATATATGCTTTCAGGATACCGAGATAAACCTCCCCTATGAAAATCTGACGCGCTCGAGTATTTCAAAAGAACTTTTTTTTGCACTTTCAAAAATTTGACACAAACATATCGTCACGCCGAAATCGTCAGTTTATTTAAAGGGAGCTTCCTTGAGGCCTACTTAACACCCCTTCCGAAAATCTGAAGCGCTCGAGTAAATTTTCGGATTTTTGACTACTTTAGGCAATAGAGCAGATACAACGAGTACATAATAACAATTTTTGAAAGCATGAATAGTGAAAAGTTTATAAAAAAATTTGGTACAATATTGGATTGTACCATCCATATAAATGGTATCAAAAGAACACAAAAAAATATAAATTTGTAAAACAAGATAATACAATTAAATTATTTTCCATGTCTATAGAGCTAACAAAATTTTCATCTTTAATTTTAGTTTTTAGATTTAAATTAGCAACCAAATCAAAAACCTGATCTCTATTCTTCGGTAATGCTGGTAAAACATCTCGCCGTGCTTCGTAAATATTTTTTCTGACGCGTAGTAGATCATCGCTTCCAAAGCTTGAAGCCCAATCATTGTTCTGCGACAACAAAAATCACTGATAATATCTAAATTTATTAATTTCTAAATTTCAGTACTTACAGTTAATTCCTTATGGATTAGTTTAGATGGTCTTTCTGTACAATCATCAACAGCTTTTCTTTTAACGCTATTGCTAACAGCTTGTCTTGCAATTGTCTTCTCACTTTCATGATTGTGTTCCAGATGGGATTCCAAAATAGTTTTTTCATCTGCACTTGTGTATACTTTTGCATTGCACCTACTTTTGGTGTTAGTACAACGCCATCTTATTTTCCCACACTTTGCAATGTGTGCTTTTGAAAATTTAAAGTTATTTAACACCAACAATTTTGCCCCCTTTTCACTAAACATGTATTGAATTTTCATTCTGCTAACAAACTCACAACCGACTCCTCAATTAGCAAAACTAGAAATGAATAGTAACCACTCTTCACAAAGTTCGATTGAGCGGGTAAAGATTGGGTAAAATTACTGAGAAAATAAAAAACCGGGATCGCCGAGCTGTACCACAAGATGTCAGGTAGGTATAATAAGTTGTACCACGACTACCTGCGTTAATCCATTTCCGTCTTTATATATATACTGACCATCGAGGTGGATCATTACGAAATTACACATAAGCTGTATTTATTGAGGGAATACCCAGTACCACTAATAATAAATTGTATTTAGGAGCATATTTGTTTTTATTTACTTACATATGGATGTTTTGATCTTAAACATTAGTGAGAAAGGCCTCATCTTTATTTTTGTATGTAGAAATTGTTATATATGGATGTTTTGATCTTAAACCTATTTTATACAGTGCTATTCAAAAGTCCCCTCCCCCCTCGTATCTTTTGAACGACTACACTTACAATAATAAAATTTGGAGGGTGAAAATAAAGTGTTGTAAACTTCTCTACGAATGATAACAGGTGACGTAATAGTAATAGATGACGTCACAGTGCCATTCTGGCAAGTGATATCTCTTTTGAAAGGCATTGACATTGGTTACATAGTCATATTAATTTTGTTTGGGTTTAAACTAATTTTGACGGATAAATTAAATAAATACCAAAATTATTATTCCACATTTAAATCCACATTATAGATTTTTCAGTCCGCCTCTGGTTAGTTGTCAAAAAATAGACGTTTTTAATTTAATAGTATTTGTTGCTTTGCAAAGTTTTCCTAAATAGCTTGAATATTTAATTTTATTATTGTTTAACGAGATGTTTAAGAGTTTACATAGGCAAAATGCTACGTACTCAAGCCACAGAAATAATTCTACACTATATACTGATTACATGTCAAATAATTGGATATAATATAATTACAAATAATTTATTTTTACATAATTAAAAGCTTCTCTTATGAAAGTGTCAAGGGTGATACACGATTTTATAGAAATTGGCAAATTATTATACAACAATAAACCTTTGTAAAATAGAGAATTTTGTGTTGAAATAGTTCTTGTAGTCGGTATATATATGTTACTAGATGTTCTAGTGTTGTGAGTATGTATATCTCTAACAAAACTAATTTTGTTGGACATATATTTTGGTAGCATATTATGAATTATTTTAAAAATAAAAATTACGTTCTGTAAAACCATTCGCTGATTAACACTCATAAATCCTAAACGGTCAAGCATATCTTTAATACCAGTGTACCTATTTACTCTTAAAATAACCCTCATTGCTTTATTTTGTAAAATCTGTAATTTAGACTTCTCAGACTGGCTCAAATAATATAAAATTGTTGGACAATACTCAAAATGTGGTGCAATTATGGTTTTATATAATGTTACTCTTGTCATTATAGATAGATTTGAACTTATTCTTCTAAAATAATTGATTTTTTTACTAATTTTCTTATGAACATACTGACCATGTTTTTTAAAATTCAAATCCTTATCGATAATAACACCTAAGTATTTACATTCAGTAACAAGTTTTAAGGACTGACCGAACAACTTAATATCGCATGCAACATTACGTTTATTGTTGTTAAACAACATCACCACTGTTTTATTTGTGTTTACATACAAATCATTATCAATAAGCCACGATTCCAACAATTTAATAATATTTTGCATTTTATTCATTGTCTCTTCCACATTTTCACCCTCTACTGAAATTGTAGTGTCATCAGCAAATAAATTTAAAACTAATGGAATATCACAGAAGTTAGCAATATCATTGATATATAAAATGAAAAGAAGAGGCCCCAATACTGTTCCTTGAGGGACTCCATACTTCACAAGAAGTTCACTGGACTGAAAATTATTCACTTTTACTCGTTGGTAACGATTTTTCAAGTAACTGCTTAACCATTCTTGTGCATTTCCAAGTATACCATATTTTTTCAGTTTTTTGATTAACAAGTCCCTGTTTATTGTCTCAAACGCTCTTTTAAAATCAAGAAAAACAGTACAAATGACTTTTTTTGAATCTATAGATTCCTTCCACTTTGAGACAACCAGTTGTAATGCAGACTCACAACAATGTTTCTCTCTAAAACCAGACTGATTTTCAATTAAAATATTGTTATTGTTAATATGTTCTAGAAGAAGTTCCTTTATGTATAATTCTATTATTTTTTCACAAAGAGGCAACATGTTAATTGGTCTGAATTCATCACATTTTTTTGTATTTGTTATCTTTTGAATAGGTACAATAATTGATGTTTTCCACAAGTCAGGAAATTTACTTTGTTCTATACTTAAATTTATTATATCTGTTAATTTATCACTAATAGTATTTAAGCCATTCAGCATAATGGTTTTGGTAATCTCATCTGTTGAATAATCTTTTTGCAAATTTAGTATTAAACTTTTTACTTTTTGTTGGGTTATTTTTTGAAAGTTGTATAAAGGTGTTATTTGGTTATTAATAATAACATGATTTCTTTTATTCAGATCATGATCCCTATTAGCTATTATTAGTTCTATACTTTGTACGAAATAATTATTAAATGAATCGGCTAATGATTTATCATCTTCCACTAATATATCATTAAAGTATACAGCTTGTATCATCTCACCCTTTTCTTTGCCCATTACTTTTTTAATTCCTTGCCACATTTTTCTACTATTTCCTTTGTTTCTATCCATTAAGTTTTCAAAATATAACCTTTTCTTTGATCGTATTAAACTAAGAGCTTGGTTTCTTTTATATTTATACTCTACCCAATCGGTAGCCATACCTGTAATTATAGCCCTTTTATATGCCAGATCTCTTCATTTTTGTAAAGAATTTATTTCATTATCATACCATTCATAACATAGTAACAAAATGGACGGAAGAGGTGGGTTTAACTATAAGTCCCACCAAATCAAACATAGTACCCTATACCAAAACAAGGGACCTGGTGGAATTGGGACCACTATTCCTTCAAGGTACGGAGATGGTTATGGATGTTAAACATCTCGGGGTGATTATTGACTCGAGATTAACATGGACCAAACAAATGGAAAAACTAGCAACAAGATCGGAAAACACAATAATGATGGCAAGACGAACTTATGGGAAAACATGGGGGTTGTAGTAGATTACAATAAGCCAACAGGCTGGAGTGCTCCCGGCATCAGAACGGCTCCCAAACACAAAAAAAGGCGGAAATGGATAAACTTAGGTAGTCGTGGTACAACTCGGTAGTCCCCCTCCTCCGACATTATCAAGGAAATATTATATTTTTGGAGAATGTAGATAAATAAAAAATTTATGTATTATCGGGATTTTCTTTTGATGATTTCTATTATAGAATTATATTATGTTTCTTATCTCTACTTCACAAGTAGTTGAATTCCTTTATTCACCTTTATTGTAAAATACTCTACATATATCCTGTAGATTTTTATTGTTTAAACAAATATAACAATCTCCACCAGTTTTGCATTCTGTGTCTGCTACATGAAAAGACGTCTTCATATCTAAGTAGGTTAAATATTTCTGTAAACATTGTCTGTATTGAGATGATAACGTATTGTATGAACTGGTTTTATTTGAAATGTAAAAATAGTGATGATCGTTTTAAAACAAACAGTTGTTAAGGTATTTTAGAAAAATTATAATTCATCTTCCAACTCCCAACCTCCAGAGAGTTATAATCTTCCTCAATTCAGTCAGAAGGTTGTAAAATGACGAATTCGCAATTCTAGACTGAATACTTTAAATTGAATCAAAAAAAAGAAGCAATGAGAATTGAACTCGCACAGAAAGATGTTTTTTCAAGACCATTAACCTTTTTGAAATTTTTTTTTTGTAATCTATAAAGAAAGAACTATTTTTTGTATTTTTCCAAAAAGGCTTGGCAGTTTTGGAGAAAACTGAGGAGAATTGTAAATTTTAAAAGTCTTTTTGACAAACCCTAACTAAAATCTTTTGACTTTAGTACACATCCAGTATATTTGTAGCGATTTGTCTTTGATCAAAAAATAAAATTATAAAAATGGCAACATTGTAGGTACGGTAATTTCGTCATCTTGAAATGAAAAAAAAGCGCCAGAGGTCAACATACAAAGAAACAAACACCACTTGTGTGCTACCAAACACGGTGTTCGTCCAAAAAGGTAAACTTTAGAATTTCTTTTATAAAAATAGCAATGCAGGTGCAATACAAGGAAGTCAATTTTCACAACGTGCTGGTACCAAAAACGCATCTCAAAGTACGCACTATAATAAACAATGTTTATGCCAATGGCGTAACCGGGGTTAATTATATAAAGTTTATCCCGAAATAAAATAAAACTTTCCGAATATAATTGTTGGTTATTGGATGTTTTGGAAACATTATTTTAGATAATAGATAATTATGCAAATATCTTTTGAGTTTCCTGTGTTAATCCGGTTTAGAGTTTAGAGTTTTCCGAATTTTCTGCGTTTAATCGGTTTGGGGATTTTTAACACCAATTCACTCTAATTGCTTTCCGTTCTTTCGTCAACAGACGCGGAATCCAACGAGAAACTTATTTTTGTACAGATGGTTTAAAAAAAATATTTAGTATTCTTAAGTTACATGATCAGGACAACAGAACAATGTAATAGAACAGAACAGGGAACAATGTAATTAGAAACCTAAAAGAAGAAGATGATATCGATAAAGAATGGCGACAAATGGAAAAATTAATAATAGAGGCAGCAAGTGAATATTTGGCTACAACAAAAAGGCCAGAGAAGAATTGGTTTGATAAAAAATGTAAAACAGAAATAGAAAATAGGAAGAATGCAATATTACAAATGTTATAAAGATATGGAAGAAAATAGAAGTGAATACAAGGAAGTAAAGAAACATAAAACTGTTACTAAGGAAAAAAAAAAGAGGGCCATTGGGAATAAAAAAATATATAACGTCAGATGATAGAAAAAACATTAGAAATTTCTACCAGAAGTTGAGAAAAGTAAAAAACAAATTAAGACAACAGTAAGCCCGTTTTACAAAGACAAAGAATAATAGAAAGTATAGAAGGAAAAGTGAATAGAAGGGTTGAATATTTCGAGGAAACGCTAAATGTGGGGAAAAAATAGGAAATTATGAAGAGGGAAATTCGGAAATACCAAAGTGTGAAAATGAAATCCTAATTGAAGAACCACAAGACTAGAAAATAGAAGAGATTATAGCTAGTATTAAAAAATAAATAAAAATCCTGGAGAAAGCGGCATTACAGTAGAGATGTTACAAAAAGGAAGCAACTTGCTAAAAAATAGGTAAGAAAAATTAATCCAAAAAGAAGCACCATACATTACAAGAATAATTCAAGTACAGCGGCTTTGATGCTTAGGCCATGTGGGTGGGATGGATGAAGAAAGGTGTGTGAAGAAGATGCTTCTTGGAGGCGAAGGAGGTAAATAAAAGATGGGACGACATAGAAAGAAATGGGTGGATGCTGTTAAAGAAGGCTTGAAACAGTTAGGAATCGAGGACTGGAATAGGATTGGAGAAATATAACGAAAAAAATAGAAGCTATATGGGTCTGTGTTCTATATATGACTCTTTATGTGAAATTTTTTGAAATGTGGTCTTTGAAATACCCAATGGTGGTCCAATTTCATGACATGTGACATGTCGATCGTATTGTCGACTGACTTATCAACTTTAAAAGTTCAGTTTAGGTATAGCTAAGAACGAAGCTGTCTAAAATGTATGGCGTTAAGTTAACTAGACATTGGATCAGTTGTCTGGTGGCCCAGGACACTGCAGATTGGAGCGCAGAGGCAACTAAGTGGTATTCAAAGGCAGGCCTGCTCAAGTATCACGGGGGCCATGAAAAAGACTCCGACTGCGGCCCTGGAGGTAATAGTAAATCTACCACCACTGCATATCCTCATTCAAGGAAATGCAAGATCTGTTAGTCACAGATTATTACAGGGACCTTCTCCGATAAGCCAAGAGCACGGTAAGGTCTACAAAGAGCTATATGAAGAAATAAAGGCAGATCCAATACTGGGAATGCCAACGGATCAAATTGCCCCACAATATAGTTTTAAGGGGCATCTACCAAATTCGACCTTGCACAATTATGCTTTGTATATTTTTTTGTTTCCCTACGTCCTCACGTTTAAGTTCACATAACGAAAATTTTATTAGAAATATGAAAGCTCCGCAACATGTAGGTAGCCAAGCGGTCCATGCGGATTTTGGTTCACGTACTACTCTATAAGCTTCGTCAGTACTGAAATGGGAGACCGGCGAGCGTTGTATCAACAATGGAACGGCACGCGACTACCGAAGCAGAGAGACAATGTCAGTCATAGAAGGATAGAAAAGCGAGAGATGGATTTTTATCCGATATTTTAGTGGTAGCAACCGAATTTCAGTAAGGAATTGTAAGGTCATAAGTAATTTGAGGATTCTGAGATTTTTATATAGTATTCATAAAGCTTCAAATTAGACTTATTATCAATTAGTTTTTCCATTTAATCCATATTTAATTCTTTACAAGGTCTCAAACTTTGCTTAATATGTGTAATTACCTCATGATTCGTATTTTTTTCAACAAAATTTGGTTGGCATTTCAAAGTTTTTATTCGATGAGAACTCTAAGTTCAACATTAATCTACATGATATATTTTTTTCTTAATTTTCAATACATCCATTACCTCAAAATTCTTTGCCAAAAATACTTCGATATTTTGTCAAATCACTGCCGATAGATTCCCCTTAAGAACGACTAAACAGTTTACATTCCAGAGAGAAAGGACTGGGAATCAGGGCCTCCTATAACAGGGAATCTCAACTGATACACTGATGATTCGAAAACAGACTCCGGAGTAGGAGCCGGAGTGTCGGAAGGCACTAAACTGACTACGCAGTCATAATAGAGTGACCCTAGCCTGGGTACCAGGCAACCAATGGCAATGAAAAGGCTGATGAATTAGCCAAGCAGGGAGCAACGAAGGTCATGATAGGGCCAGAACCTTCCGGTGGAATTGCAAAATGCCTAAGTAAAGAGAGCATCCACAAATGGATAAACAACCAGGCGTTGCGCTGGTGGTATGAAACCCCAGGACAAAGACTCGCAAAATTATTCCTTAGAAGCCCTTCGACAAAACTGTCACACGACCTACTATGTCAAAGTCGGGAAAGGGCGAGGATGATGGTGGGAATGCTGATCGGACATTGTAGGCTGAGGAAACATATGCACACAATTGGCCTTGCAGATGACAGCCTATACAGGTTCTGCCAGGAAGAAGACGAAACCGCGGAGCACATACTCTGTGAGTGCGAAGGCCTAGCAAGGGTGCGGTTTCACTTACTCGGAGAAGTAAAAACCGAGGGCAGAGAGCTACGCAAAGGAGGCGGAGGTCTAAAAAAAGAATAAAGCTAGATATTGAGCTCTAAATATGGGGATTCGAGGACCCCAATAGATCTGCAAAGGTCGCAGTGGGATAGGACAAAGAGCCACTCCAATTCTAATCTAATCTAACTAGACATGTTAGTTAATTTTGACACTTGACATTTGTTGACAGGTGCCAACTATACATGCCTTATTCACTTGATTTGACATAAACAATTTTTTTTAAAGAAATTTCTCAGATAGGTATCTACAGGATAAAGTAGAAACATAAGTAAACAAGTTTTAATTAGAAGCTTAATATTTAGATATAACTAGAAAACAACAAATAATTACATTTTTATGGTAATTTTTAGAAAAACTCAATTTCGAACTAAGTGTAGCATTAAACTCATTAATTATTCATATTTAACTTCGTACGTTATTTTCAACGACTGAATTTTTATACAGTTTAATTTGAAATGGAAAACATTTTTTACTTGCTACTATCCATGCTTCCATGCTCTTATTATAAACAGAAAAGATTTCGTATGTTTGTAGTGAATAAACTGAAAAATTGATTTTAAACATTCTCTCATCTAGAAGAAACTAAATTATGAGCGAGTATCATGTGTACTTTATTTTTAAAAAAATTAGAGATCCCTACGGAAATTACAACAATGTAAATCAAGATTCACTAGTTAAATTATAACATCCTACAGCGATTACTTATGGTCATTATTCACAGGATGTGAATCAAGATTGAATGTAACTGTGATATAGATTATATCAATAATTTTAGCGTATGACTTAAATCCAATAATTGAGAGTGGTAAATTCCCTTTCTCTTATCGAAAAAAAAAACATAGAACCACTTACTAAATTATCTCGTGTTGTAGGCGGTGTTGCTTTTCCTTTAGCCAAACCCAAGGCGGAATGGTATTGAGCCCACAAGCCTACCATATCTTCACTGCCAGGTACGGACGATATATCCGGTATATCACTATTTCCATTCCTATGTCCTGGTACAAAAAAAACAATAAACAATGAATAAAAATTTCAATAAAAAATTGTTCTCAAGTATATCAAAGCGGTGGGGGAAAAGGATTTTAATTTCATCATAATATTTTTATAGGATTGGTAACACTGGTGTAGTGACTTAAGATCTGACGTTTGACGTTAACCGTGTGCTTATGCGCATATTCAACAAAAGATTAGGATACAACTAGCTATGCCGCTGTGCTATTATGTATTGTTCAGACAGCGGCATTTAGTGTATGTATTTTGTTTGTAATGAAATTCAATTGTTTCAATGTACCTTCCATTTTTTGAAATTAACTTTACCAACAAAATAAATAATGCGATTTAGCGTTGTAGACTGCGACACCTCTCGTCACCTTCATAAACTACGTGAAAGTAGCAGAATGTTTAATTAGGCTTTCTTAGAGGTTGTATAATTGACCTTATAAAGTCTACGTGTTAATAGGTATCTGTCGTAACCCTATTATAACCCTAGACACAGCTGTCCAAGCTCTAAGTTCTGTATCTGTATCTGTAGAGTAGGGAGGGTGAGTGTAGGCTCACAGCACTTGGGCCACATGTGACCCATTGTACATCTTCCCGAGAAGTTGTCCTCCTAGGTCATCGTTCATCCTGTTCTTCTCACAGGTCACTAGGAGACATCTCCTTTATATCGGCAGGTGTAGGCCAAGACTCACCGAACACATACTCTCTTATTGACGGTAACTCCGGACACTCGCATAAGACATGCCTGACAGTTTCATCTTCCTGTTCACACATCCTGCATAGAGGTGTGTCCACTAGCCCCATAGTATGGAGGTGTTTCCTTAGTTGACAGTGGCCAGTCAGAAAAACTACTGTTAAACGTAGGTTTTTCCTGGTCATCGTCAAATATTTCTTCGGCGCCAGCTTCCCAGGGACGCCCAGGGTGATCCTAGCAAGACTGCATCCTTTGATTCCATCCCATCTCTTAAGGGATTGAGCATGGGGATTGGCTAGTTCCGTAATTATTGTCGAAATCGTTAGGCCGTAGCTATAAGTTATAGTCTTCTTTTAAAATTACAGTTAGCTTCTATTCGCCGCAACCACAAGATGTCTTCCGTTAAAATGGTCTGTTCTCGATTTTTTGGTCTGTAGCCTAATCTATTTCAATGAAGGCACTTGACTAGTCGCCTTCGCTACCGTTGTATCCATTTGCGACCATTTCTTATCGACAATTCATTCTTGTCATTCAAAAGATGATGTCACTGTTAATGAAGTTGAATAAAAAACACAATAATATAGTTCATCTAAGCTCAGTGTAACATCAAGAAAAAATCAATGGATTGCCTGCAGGTCCTTTTTGAAGGCAGACAAATGGTCCTTTTGATATTTTCAATTTTACCGCCAGACAAATGAAAACATTAGCTAATTGTAGTCAAACACACCTTGACAGACGCATCGGCAAAAACTTTCCTGGTCCTAAACTTGATAAAACTAATTCACAGGTTACTAATATATGTATTTGGATAGAAGGACGAAAACAGCTGAATTTCATTAAATTTGTCCAGATTTAAATTGACAATTCAATCACTGAATTTGCCACAAAAATAGAGACGATCAAGACAAATTTGTATTAGATCGGTAGCGGTAGCCAATGACATTCGTAGGCTTCATTATTTTAAATGGAAGCCGAGTTCATCATCGAGTTTAATGTGAAAAACAAGTAGAATAATAAGACTATTGCTCAAGATCCAAACTTGCAAATCGACGCTACATGGAACATTGAAAATTATAATTGGAAAATTCACATTAAACTGGTGAAAACGGTTTCCGTTTAAAATAATGAAACCCATAAAAACCATTGGCTACCGATCTATACAGGGTGTACCAACCTTACGGCAAACTTCGGTATGTGGGTTATTTTAAGAGATGTGTTGAAGGTCCATATTTTGAAATTATATCCAACTATACAGAGTGCTGCATAACTCCGTTAAAAACCAAACACATGATTTTTTAAATGGGAACCCATGTATATTATACCGAATTCGGATTGGTTACATTTTTTTTGAAGCTTTTGATATAAGGTTTTAAACAGAATCCTTCCAAAGATATGGAGACGTTTATGTGGAAATCGTAGGTAAATCAACGCTCTGTAGCTTGTTGTACGTTGAAGAAAAAAAATGCATTTTGCCAAACAGAGTTTTGTAATACGATGCAATATCTCCGTATTCTATTAAATTTCAATTATATTCCTTCTTGTATACAGGGTGAACGGAAACTCGAACCTGTCATTTTCTTTCTTCTTTCAAATGGAACACCCTGTATTTTATAGCAAAAATAGAATCTTCGGTTATGAAACTTTAATTTTTGTAAAGCATTCCCTATACCCAAAGTTTATAAAAACACAGTTATTTTGTAATATTTATTGTAAAATATAATTACTGACCTATTATGTGGAAGCATTAAACGTTGTATGTAACAAAAAATCCTAATTAATAATAAATTTTAATGAACAATTTATTGTAAACAAAACTAGCCACCAAAAGTATAATCCCAACCGTAATATTAAACTAAAGGTTTAAAATGTTCACCGTTAACATCAATGCAATGCTGCAGAATAGTTCAAATGATTGACTAACATTTCTCAGCATATCATCGTTAGCAGATCGAAATGCCGCACTAATTATCTCTTTCATGACATCTCTAATAGCCGGGGGATTTTATAAGCTTATTCCTCACAAGACCCGAAAAAAAGAAAAATACTTTTGTTAAATTGGGCCAATCAGTTGGGCCCCTTCTTACAGCATTGCATTGATGTTAACGGTGAACACTTTGAACCTTCAGTTTAATAGTACGGTTAGGATTATACTTTTGGTAGCTAGTTTTGTTTAGAATGAATTATTCATTAAAATTTATCATTATTCAGGATTTTTTGTTACATACAACGTTTATTGCTTTCACATAATAGGTCAATAATTATAGTTTACAATAAATATTACAAAAAAACTCTGTTTTTATAAACTTTGGGTATAGGGAATGCTTGACAGAAATTAATGTTACATAATCGAAGATTCTATTTTTGCTATAAAATACAGGGTGTTCCATTTGAAAAAAGAAAGAAAATGACAGGTTCGAGTTTCCGTTCACCCTGTATATAAGAAAGAATATAATTAAAATTTAATAGGATACGGAGATATTGCATCATGTTACGAAGCTCTGTTTGGCAAAATACTTTTTTTTTCTTCAACGTACAACAAGCTACAGAGCGTTGATTTACCTACGATTTTCACATAAACGTGTTCATATCTTTTGAAGGACTCTCTATAACGTGGCAACGCCTCATATTAAAAGCTTCAAAAAAATGTAACCAATCCGAATTCGGTATAATATACAGGGGTTCCCATTTGAAAAATCATATGTTTGGTTTGTAACGGAGTTATGCAGCACTCTGTATAGTTCCATATAATTTCAAAAAATGGTCCTTCAACATATCTACTATTTTTGCCAATAATATTTTTTGATATCTCTTAAAATAACCCATATACCGAAGTTTGTCGTAAGATTGGTATGTATTAGCTTAAATAATATAACAGTAAAAAATAATGTAGCGTTGTTGATATAGACTTTAGTAAAAAAATAGCTATTTGTATTATTAGGTAGGAAAAAGTGCTTTCGTTGTTTCCATACAATTGTTTTTAAATTGTGTCCTTATATTGTTTTTCATTCATTTTTGTGGTAGTCAGGTTAATGACGCTACATTCGCTTGTTCCTTAATATTAGAAGAGGTATTTGAATCGTTTTCCATCTTTGGAAAATTCAATGAAGATTAATAAACACAACGAATTTGCACACTAAAAGTCAATGGCCATGTTTACTGTCAGTGAGCCATACCATACTATGTTAGTTTTAATCGTAAGTCAAAAAACGTATCTAACAATTCTGAAGTTGGATTGTTTTTATTTGTAAACCTAAAGTTGAAGTAACATTCATAATAAATTTTTAGCAGAATATGGGATATGGCTTAGAGTCCTTAGAGTCCTTTAATTTGAATCTACCGAGGTGTCCAACCACATGCAGCATTTTTTGATACCCCAAATACTGGTACAGAACCAGCATAGTAAAAATAAAAGGAAGGAAAAAAGAATACTTCCTATCCCTCCTACAACGGAATCTATCAGCATCCTGTGATAGTTGAAATATTTCTACCCTATTTATAATGAATATTTTTCGTTCTTTTTCTATTACAGACTGGCTTCTAGGGATCATCGTTCAACTTTTATCTCAAGCCGTAAAGTAGCACTTTTCGCTCTTAATAAACAAATAGCAATTTTCTCTCAATTCTGTAGATTTAATGTAAAACTAAAAACTAAAAAAGCCATAAACTTTGAACTTCAAGTAGTAAAATTATGTTACAAAATGTGTGTTTAATGGTGTAGTAGTTACAATGTGTTTGGATATTTGTGTTACCTTGATTATTATGGTAGTTCCACGCCAAGAGCATCAACTTCAGCTTGTCGCTGTCTTTCATAGCCCCAGCTCCTGCACAGCCAATTATATCACGATTAGCGGGGTTGATTTACATCAGTTACTGTTTTTGTTTTACAATGTGTATCTTAACTCATTTGTAATAAAATTGTTTATTCACCAAAAAATAAACAAATGCGTAAAAGAGAAAGGAGTATGAACATTTTTGTTTCCAAAAAATTTAATTGAGAAATATTTAATTTGTTTTCAGTCACAAATTTGATACTTTGGTTTCATTACTAGAGTCGAACACCGAGGAGATTTGTGATTGAGGTGAGTTGTGACATGTTCGATGTGTATATAAAGTCGGCCTAAAAATATTGCCAAAAGTAAGTTACCGAAAGTTCCACCAAGAAAATGGAGCCCATCCAAACGACGCTTAGATGGCTCGGATATCTGATAATGACGACGTATGACAGACAAAGTATATATGGGAGGCGAGGTCAGCACAAAAGAGAATGGAGAGGTAGAGAAGCGAAAAATTCTAATGATAAATTAGGAGAATGCCTGAAGAAAAGGAATGAAAACTGGAATGATGTTGAAGAGATTGCATGAAACAAAACAAAAATGTGGACATTTATTTATAATTAATGAAATTTCCAGCGTACATCTTCGGATAGGAAGGTTCAGATTATATAAATTTTTTCCAATATAAGTATCAGTTAAATAATATTTCTAAATAGTCGTTGAAAAGATACACAAATAGTCGAAGTGAGAAAGAAGAATACACTCAGGCGCTTCCCAATAGCAGGTCGGTTGGTTGCATAGCAACGGGTACCAAATTACTACTGCATGCTCAGCACTTTGGCTTTTTTATAGTTAAACATGGCAATATTGAATGTTTTTGGCCGCATTTCAGGTAAATTTAGTTATACTAGTTAAACTAAAATTGCTCAGAATAGTGGAGGAAAAAGAATGTGGATTTTGTGGCATGGAAGAAGAAACCTCCATTCACATACTTTCGAACTGCACAGCACTTCAGAATCCTAGAGCTCAGCACCTGGGATATTACTGGGTAGAAGAGGAACATTTACCTAAATTGAAGCCTGCAGATATCCTAAAATTCCTCCGGGAAATAGGAGGAGCTACTGAGTTTCTGAGACTCTCCTCAGAAACTAAGTAGAAAAAAGGGGGCACAATCAGTCACGTAGCTATAATTTTACATTTGGGGGGGGTTTCATCTGATTGGTTTAGAGGAGGAAAGCTTCACTGGAGACACCGCCGAAGGCAGTATGCTAATAAAACATTAATGTACCTTTATTGTATTTTTCATGGCAGGTTTCAACCCCCAAAACCCCCCTTATATACGCTCCTGGGCACAATAGATCAGTGAACGTCACCCCAAATAAATAAATACAAATAAAGTAAAATTTGTCACAAATAGAAAAAAAAATACCCCCACTAATAAAAAGTATTATAATAGAAAATATAAAAAAAAGGATTGGTACTGAATGAATCAATTAAAAATATTTTTCCATGATCAAAATGCCAGGAAATGTTGAATAATGTTTAATGTATTAATTAAATTTTAAGCACAAACTGTGGATACACAATGGACCATTAATTGGTGAAAGATTGATTAGATTTTATTATGAAATTTTTTACTGAAACAAACTAAATATCTTCTTAGATAAAATACCATTGTAAAACCAACTCCGCTAAATTCTCTGTATATCGGTAATTTTGCCATTTAAAGATAATGTGTGTTAATTTGTTAGAAAGAAATAGAATATTAAATGCAGCCTATCATTCAGCTAATTCTATTTTAACGAATTTCAAATTCTTACCACCATAATGATCTTCATCGTTGCCTTCGGACGATTCAGGAGTGGGAAGATTTTCCTGGAACAAAATAAATTGTATAGAAACCTCAAAAACCACAAAAAATGTTTTTTTTTCATTCTGTCTATTTCTGCGACTGGGGCTAATCACCGAGGCCGGGAGACTCTACTACAAGGCTGAAATGCTTGCCAAACAAACTAGCATTCCAACCATTAGTACCTAGGGTTCTTTATCGAGTCCAGCATCCAACTCATATTTTCACTCTTCACAGCATGTACAGCCTGTGAAAGTGTTTGCTCACTATAGTTTTTAT
>CAJUYI010000627.1:34851-49778 GCA_910591695.1 Galerucella pusilla | reverse complement strand
TAGCTTAAATTGGGATAGCCAACACACCTGTTGCCGGTCTAATAATAACCACAACACTTTCTCTATTAATAGCTACAACACTTGTTATTTTAAAATATGCATTCTATGAAAATTCTAATTTTTCCATTAACATCGTTGATTCTTTCTATACTTACTCGATAAATTTTATTCTCCCTTCAGACTAATTTTATATTTTTAGTGCAGTTTGTAATCATCCCACTGTATCCCTCAAATCACTTTTATAATAAAGAAAAAACTATTCGTTGGTTTTGCTAGAAAGACGGACACAGAAGAGGGTAGTGAAGCAAGGACGTATAAGGAAGCCCAGAGATTTTTTTTTGGAGTCTCGTCGGCGGCAACCTTACAGTTGCGGTGGGCTCGGAGCCCCGAAATTCTAGTCCCGGATCCAGGGCTCTTTCTACTCAAACTCGTTGTTCGAGATATTGGTCGATATAATGAAAAATATTTTCTACTGCGTTATAATCGTTGTTTTTTCTCGCTATTAATCTCCCTCCAATGTAAGCAACGCCTTTTGACATTGTTTTGAAGGTCGTAAAGTAACAATTACCAAAAAGGTATCGATTGTCCGTCGTCAAGGGCTACCCACTATAATAATTTATGCTACATTAAAAAAGCGGGGTTGGTAAATTGCGCACAGTGGTCAGCTTGTAGCCAGGTATACCCAAAATGTTTTTTTTCATAGGTAAATTGCGCACAAGAGACCCTAAAGAGGGTCTAGGTAAATGGCATACAACTTTCTACCGATTCCACGAATTTTAAAAGTTACCAGAGATTCAAAGGATTATCCCCTAATGACTTTACGATAACAATTTGAAGCGTAGGTACATAGATCAGTTTAGTTTTTGCATTTACACTTCGATCAACGGGTTTGGGCCTGGGTTTTCTTATTTTTTTAGGTTTTCTATTTCTCATTTTCTGATATTTTTATGGACTAAGAATACAATTTGACCGCTGTGCGCAATTTTCCTATACAGATACATTGGCTGCAACTACCTGACGAACCCTTCCCAAATTTGGGAAACTTCTTGACCACTGTGCGCAATTTACCTACGCCCTAAAAAAGGATACAACCTCAAATTGTTGTATTTGTTTTTAAAAACGGTTTGCACAAAACGGCATATTTGTGTAAAACACAATCTACGAATAATACGTTTTATACGCAATTTCGCTAATAAAGCTGTACCTAATTGAGATTTATTAACTTTCTGTTTAATGGAAAGAAAAAGGTTGATTAATTATTTAGCTTTTAGTTTATCAAGTAAACAGTCTAATTGAGGATAGGTCCGAGTTCTTTTTTTGTACGTCTGTCATCAAGTGATGTGTGCACGTACATATTTGTCAATGTGTGTATAGGGAGTGGACAAAGCATTCTCCAACGGTTCCCCAGCTAAGCCCCCGTTACCCTCGCTTCCACCCGAACGCCATGTGGGTGTAGTTAGTGGTTGGTGGGCAGCTAGGTCAGGTCGGGGAGGCACGCTAGCCTACACCCCCGCTCACGTCATTAACGTTGGTGGAGATAAACAAAATTGGTGTTTTTGTTTAATTTTACCGATTTTTGTTGATATGTATACAGGGTGCGGCAAATTAATAGTCCATCGATTAATTAAAAAAAACTGCAAACCATCCCTATTTTGCTCACTGTTCTGTTTACAGAACAAGACATTTAACCACAACTAAACATGTGTTGATGTAAATCCACATCGTTTCTGGCTAGTTTCGTTATCTTTTTCTACTGTATCTGTCCTTACATGAGTTTCCACCCCTTTATTTGAATCGCCATTGTGTCTTCCTCTGTATCATCCTTCCATAGTTTTTTCTGTACTCCTCATCTCTTTCTAGGTCACGTGTCTGTAATCTTTTTGATCATTTCTATAGATTTTCGTCTTGCCTATTTTCCATTTCTTTATTTTTTTATCGTTATATACTTCTACATTTTGAATGATACCGTACCGTACCGTACCGAAAATAAAAATAAAAATTAATTTTTAATTTCTGTAATGTAAGTGTTCAAAATGTTCACCATTTCGACGCAAACAAGCTTCATATCGATTTTGTAAGTCAATAAACATATTTATAAAAAATGGTTGATGTAACTGCCGAAAAATATTTTGTATTCTTTCCCGTAGTTCGGCAATATTCGCCGGCGGATTTTCCGAGTGAAATATTTTGTCCTTCATTATGCCCCAAATGTATGCGTCAGGTGGCGTCAGATCAGATGAATGAGAAGGATATTCGAAGTCTGTTCCCCGAGAAATTATTCTATTATCGAAATGCTGACGGAGTAAGTCTAAGGTGCGCACAGCTGTATGGCTCGTTGCACCATCTTGTTGGAACCATTGTGTGCGAAACTATAGATTTCGGCACGGCAAAACTTATTTAGATCTCTCACAAAAGGTATAATAATTTTCTCTCTATAACGCTCTTGGTTGACAGTAAGTGGATTCTGATTATCATCTTCAACGAAATAAGGACCAATCATTCCATGACCAGATACCGCGCACCATCGAAGACTGTGGAGAGGTTTCTGTACAATGACATCAGGACGTTCAAATCCAAGGAATCTGGTTGTTTGTCGATTAATATAGCCGCTAAGATGAACGTGACTCTCGTCTGAAAACCATATGTTTTTCAAAAATTCGGGATCTTCGTAAATTAAACTCAACATGCGACCACAGTAAATTTCTCTTGCACGTTTGTCCGCAGCATTTAGTCGTTGTCCAACTTGAATACGGTATGGATAACCACCAATTGATTTGAACATGCGACGTAAAGACGTTTCACTAATGTTGAGTTTACATGCAGTTCTTACAAGACTTCTTTGAGGTGATTGCACAACTTGGTTAAAAACACGTCCTTAATTTCGTTAGTGCATACTGTCTTTCGACGACCTGAAGAACCTTTACGTTGACACAATACACTACCAGTGCGACGAAAGCTAACATCACACTTTTACTAGGAGCTGCTCTATTAAATTTTTGTTGATATTTTATTGACACCTGTTCTAAGCTTGGACCATCATTACGACCTTTTCCGTATGAACGAAAATAATGCTCTACCAAAAAAACTTTTTCTTCCGTTGTTAGAACCATTTTCAAATCAAATTTAACTGCAGCGTACTATTAATATATCAACTAATGACAATTAAGTTAAATATGACAAATCCATATTACATAAACAACTCCACAGCACTCTCTGTTTCGGTACTGTTTATTTTGGCGGATACCGTATTTGGTTCTGGAGTTTTTTAAATATTTTATTCTAAGTGGATAAACTTAGAGCTGTTGTACTAGATATACCATTTACATCCAGAAATGCCAATCTTTCATCCCTTAATAATCCATTCAGTCAGTTATGCTACGTATTCTATTTTCACCCTAATCACGTTTTCAGAGACACTTCGTATTTTCTTATACCTAGTCCAAAAATCTCGTTGCCAAACTTACGTCCCTTATGTAACAAACAGTGCGAACTATATTTTTTTTCTGTCTAATAGTAAAATCCTCAACAGCTACCCTAAAAACTTTCTGCGCCATCAGTGAAAAGGATCCAGCAGAGAAGGCCGCACTATTTCTATATAAAAGTCGGGAGTGTTGGTTGTCAGACCCCCACGACCCACTCTACTCTCGCCCCCCCACGGGAGCCTCAGACCTGCCAGATATACCCGAAACGAGGACTGCCGCTGCAATTTACTTGATGAAGGGTGGACTGGGCTGACTAAGGGAACCCCATGGAATCAGTGGCGTATTGTAGAGAAGGGATTAAAACTAATTTCACCTATACAAAATATAGTTGTGAGATACGATAAATTAGTATCAACAGCCAAGCCAAAGGGCACAGTCAACGAGTTCTGTCAATAAAATTGAATCAAGTAAAAATCAAACAGCCTTATCTTGTGAGAACTGTCATATGGTTAAATCGATCGCTTTCACGTCCTGCCAAGATGTTTGATTTCCAAATTTACATAGAAATTTGTTTTCTAGCTTCTTACCTCAGTTTCTGGGGTTCTGTACTCAGAGGGTAAAAACAGACCCCTTTACCAAGACTTCACTGTCCGTCTGTTTGTCTGTCTGTCCGTCCTTCTGTCACCAGGCTGCATCTTATGAACCGTTATAGTTAGAAAGTTGATATTTTCATAGATGGTGTATTTATGTTCCGAAGGAACAAGTAAAAAACTGAATAAATAAATATTTAAGTGTGCTGATATAGAACAAACGTGATTTTTAAAAACAACATCCTGGCGCCATCCATGTGAAAACAGCAGTATTCGGCTTACCTTTCCCATTCACAGAATATTGAGTTATATTATTAAAGATAATGGTTCGGAACACCTCGTGCGCGAGTCCGAATACCACTTGGTCGGTTTTATTTATTTATTTACGTATTTATTTCTTACGTGCAAGAAAATAAATGAAATATAGTGTATTAGTTCAGAATGATATAAAAATGGAAGATATCCACAGCTGTTGAATGTCAAATTGAAAAATTGTGATGCTTATAGTTTGACGAGCAGTTCAAGTCTTACTTCATATCATTAATTGATGCCGCCTAAGAGACTTAGTAATAGGTCAACAGCATAATTATTTAGGCAACTCACATTTCAACAGCTATTTATTCAATTTAGAAGCACACTAAATATAATTGTGGTTGCATAAGCAAATATATATATAAAATGGCTAGACACCCCTTGTGGGGTTGCGCCGCATAATTGCTTTCTAGATCCGCTTTCTGGGGTGGATCAATCCCCTTCATTTCATTATTTTCTCGCTTATTTTTTTCCAAATCCTCCTCCACCTCCTTCAGCCACTTAGATCTGGGTCTTGTTTGCCTTCTCCTACTACCTGGTTCCCACTGTAGCATTGAGCAAGCGACTGCTCGCTCACCTTCTCTCCATACATGTTCGAGCCATTTTATTCGTTGTCTCTTTATTCTGTTCACTATATCTTCCCCGTTCATTTCTCTCAGTATTTTATGATTCAGACGTTGCCTGAATTCATTGTCGTCGGCTTTTATTTGGTTCTGGAATTGTTCTCATTATTTTTCGTTCTAATATCCTCAACTCATATTCATCTCTTTTTGTCATTGTTATCGTTTCTGCTCCATACATTATCACAGGTCTTATTATTGTGTTGTAAATGTTAAATTTAGTGTATCTTGTCAATAGATTGCTTTTCAATAGTTTCTTATTGGCATAGTATACCCTATTAGCAGCCATTAATTTTTCGTCTATCTCTGATCTTCGTTCCCCCTTACTGCTGATCGTGACTCCCAGATATTTGAATTTTTCCACTTCCTCAAATTCATATTCCTCTATTTTTATCATTTTGTTTTCACACTGCTTACCAACTCTCATTATTTTTGTTTTGTTTCTATTTATTTTTAATCCCATTTTTCCCCTTCTTTTGTTAACTCTAGTAGCATTTGTTTCATGATATTCCTTCTTTTCGTTGCTATCACTATGTCGTCTGCATAGGCAACTATCTGGCCCCCGCTCTTTCTTAAATTTCCCTTGTTCACATTTCTAAGAACATGGTCCAGAGCCAAATTAAATAGTGTTGTTGATAGAGCGTCACCCTGTCTTACGCCTCCATTAGATACAAAGCCCTCCGTTTCACCTGTAAGTATCTTCACTTTTGACTCCTTCATAGTCATTGCAATCAATCTTCTCAACTTATTTTCTATCCCCTGTTCCTTCAGTCCTCTCATCTGTTCACTTCGTCTTACTGAATCAAATGCTTGTTGGAAATCTATAAATAGCATTTCTATTTCCATTTTATATTCATGGGTCTTTTCCATTATCTGCTTGATAGTATGAATAGCGTCAATTGTAGACTTTCCTTGTGTGAAACCGTATTGGTATTGACCTATTATGGCTTTCGCTTTTCCAGCTAAGCGACTTTGAATTATTGCTGACATTATTTTGTATGCTACATTCAAGAGAGTTATACCCCTATAGTTTTTGCACTCCTGCTGATCCCCTTTTTTGTGTATTGTGACTATTTGCCCGACTTCCCATTCTTCGGGCATTCTCTCTTATCTCCATATTTTCTTTATTAGCCGGTATAATCTTTCGTGTAGCTCCTCTCCTCCATACTTAATCAATTCCATGTTTATTTCGTCTTTGCCCGGTGCTTTCCCATTCTGGCTCCTTTTAATAACTTCTATTTCATTTTTTGTTGGTTCCTGTGTTACATTTTCTTCTTTTGCATAAGCAAATACATTTTTTTTAAAGCCATAGATGAATATGACCAACTGTAAGCTGATGTATACCAAGTTTCGGAATGGGTATATAGATATCTGGCTTTTATACCCTTAAATGCATCGAAGTGTCCAGTGCTTCATCTTGGTGAAAATAATCCAAGGAACGGGTTACTCAGCAAAGAGACCTAGGCCTACTCGTTACAGAAACTTTACCTTCTGTTTAATACATTCACCTTAAAATTTTGTAAAAGAACAACCTTAGAGTTTGCTGGCCCTGTGTGGAATACCGACTCGGTACAAGATTCCAACCATCTTGAATCGGTGCAGAGATGGGCAGCAAGAATTTCATATTTACTAAATCTAAAATTTTAGCGCAACTTTAAAAATTAGCTTACTCTGTAAATATTTTTGATGATAGATGTACAAATGTTGATTTCCTTTCTGTTACGTTTCTTGTCTGGAAACTCTTCTGGCACCATATGCAATACATTCGAACAAAAAAATATTTCTAGAAAAATGTTATTCTTGATAATTAATTGCTACTTTCTGTGCGATATAACGAGTTACGCCCGTGTACGGTACTCTACCACCACCCACTACCGTCGCCGCCAGGGAACGGGTGGTTTTCGGGGGGTGTATTTCACTCGTTCCTTGTCCCTTTTCGCTTTTGACACCCTTGTGTGATGTCTGAATGCTTCGCCTGATATCGGCAGAGGATATTAGTTCGGTCTTCTGGGTCTTGCCGCCCTCCGCGCCATCAACAGGGCTATACGGACGCCAAGTCGGGGTGCGTGTCTTTCTGCCTCACGGCATTACATTTCTTTCTTTTTGAGAAAAGTCGATTTCCACAGAACTGTATCAAACAGAACTAACTTCAAGCTTACAAGACCAGAAATATTAATTGATTTTTGGTCGAAAGCTCGGAAAACAATGCTTGTTGACTTAAATGTACATCTAACAACCATATTTACTTTTAGGAGTTCAATTACTGCACAATACATTTTTTATAGTTTATTTTTGACCCTTTCTTTTTTAAATTCCCACACTAGCCACTACTGGTCATTCTAATCCTCCATTTTTTAATTGTTATTCAATTCTTATACTTTTTATTCTCTTTACAATGGCTCTATTGTAGAATATATCAATTTGTTTGAACGACAATGGCAATTATGTCTCTAAAATATGTAGAATTTCGCCAGTCACTGTCCTAGATATCCTATTAGTTGACATTACCTTATTTTCAGAAAAAATGCATTAGAAAAAACTTTTAAGCCGTAATTGTAGCTGTGTCATGAGTTTGTATTGAAATCAATCATTAAAAATAGTGTCTTTATTTTTTATATGAGTAGTCCTGGAAAAATTAACGCAACATACAAATTGCTTTGTTAAATTTCTCAAAAACTGATGCACAGCCTTAAATGAATAAAATAAAGCAAATCTTCGATTAATTTTTACAATAAAAAATCAGGGAAAACGCTGAAACATCTATTTTTTATATCAATAACTTTAGAGAAGTTAAAAGTTTCACTTTCTCCATCAACTAGATAAATTTCTACTTTAGTTTGATTGTTCCATCTTACGCAATACGTCTTAGACTTGAAATTATCTGTCAGTTCACAAATAAACTGTTTTTGAAGTGAAAACTTCTTTAACAGCGTTAAGCAATTTTTGGCTTGACTGACACCTGTCACCGTCATGCTGTAGTAAGTAAGGTTAGGCTAGGTTCTTGTTTTTTATTTATTGGATAACATATTTAGCCACGTTGTGTGATTTTAAAGGGGAACTGCATAGTCTCCGCGTTTCATAGACGTCATCTTAATTTTCAAAGGGGATTCATTCATTTGTAAGGATTTTCATCTATCATGGTCATACAATTAACTTTTAATGATTCTAATGATTCTAGTTATTTACGTAATTAGTGGGATATGGACATTATTAACGCACGCATGTGAAGTTTGCACGTCGAGGCCGTAGGCGTTAATAATTCCTATCACACGAATTACGTACAAAATTTTATCTACAACTGTTTATTGGAACTTTAGTTCTTTACGTCAGGTTATGTTTGAGCAACTGGGGGTCGCGACGCAAAAGATCTGACCGTTACGAGTTACGTTACGCTACGTTATGTTACGTTGCTTCGTTATGTGCTTTGCTTGCGTGCTTGTACTCTCTCCTTAGTCTCTCTCGTTTACGAAGCAGCGATTCATATGCTCCGGTCGGGATTCGAACCCGGGCCGCCCGCGTGGAAGGCGAGCATTCTACCACTGAACCACCGACGCTATATTAAAATTCTATGCAAAGCTGGAATTCGCAGTGCTGGTGATCTGCTTAAATTTGTTCGGATAAATTTTTACTATTATTTCCATAATTTTTTTGCGCGATTGATCTTTTTTGTTTACTTACAACATCGGTTGTCAAAATGACATGAGGATTAAGGGGTCTAGCACATTTACTTTTCGAAATACAGGGTGTTGAAATTTTGAAAACTTGAATGTTTTAATTCGATAACTTTAAAATGGATGGATAAATTGATTTGACATTTGGAAGGTTGTTTTTAAATGTAAAAGGGCATATTTTGATAGAAATAGTAGTTTGTGCAACTAGTGTGGATATGATGGCCCTATCGCACGAAGATAAAGTTCAAGTGCGATATGGACAATCCACACGAGTCGAACAGCATATTTTTTCTACGACCCACTTAAGAAAAAATCTAGAAAATAAAAATTTCTATAAACTGTAATATAACTTTAAATTGAAAATTTAACAATTTAATTTTATGTTTCCACTAATTTTTTTGTGGTTAACGTACAGTTCTTGAATGTCCAGCTTGTATAATGCTACGGTTTCCCTTTTTAAATATACGATGCTGTTATAAGTAGATGTTGCCAGTCGGACTCCCTCATGAAGGGTACCGTACCATTATCTATAATAATGAATATTCTGCTAAATATTTCAAACGTCTACCTGTTGTCGTTATTAATATCAAGCAGAATAATTATTTTAAAATAAAATTAACAATAAAAAAAAACTTCCTCACGGAGAATCGAACCCGGGTCTACCGCGTGAGAGTCTGGCATGCTTGCTACTCTACCACCAAAGAATATGCAAATCGTTTATCTATAACGTCAAATGTATTACATAATTTTTGCTTAAAAGGAACTGAAGTTCCTACCGTGTGTCCCGCGACACGTTCTACCTTTTAGTATTATTAACAGTACACATATCATAAAATAAAATAAAAATTCAATCCAACGTATTTTTAATAATATTGACTGCAAACCTAAGGTACCTACTGTGTATCATATTTTGTGACCATAGCAACAAAGACAAACAAAGCTGTGGAGATAAAATTAATTAGTTATGTCATCAAATTGTCAAAGTTGAATGAACAAAAATCTATAAAAATGTGTTCAAGCGAAGACAATCTCCTTTCGGAAATTGAAAATGCAGCTTCCAGTGTTGTTTTAAATATTTAATTTTGGTATTAACATTTTTCTAGATTCTTATTATCGCACTAGTACGGTAATGTATTCAAAAACGCACTAGTGCTGTAATATACGTCATTATGATATCCGCAATTTATCACACCATAAGCCATTTTTTGGCTGTTTTCATTCAATTTCATCGCTTTGTGTTTGTTTTTTTTTTAACCATTATTACACAACCTTCTTTGTAACTGTCAACTTTTACCACTAGTGGTATTGAAAATTAGCACTACCAACTGTTGAATGTCAAACTGACAACATACAACTAAAATAATTCTAAGATGTTTTTAAATAGAATTGACAATTGCAGATGTTGTCAGTAATTTTTTTGGTTTATTAGCAATGTCTTACTTTGTTGTATAAACTATATAATATTTTGTTGGCTTCGACTGATTAATAAAAGTTTCTCATATTTCGGTTTCCCATTAGCCGAAAATTTTTTTTCCAGCTCTCTCTATATATCGATTCTGTCATGTCAATGCCAGAGGCTTCGAAGACCCTCTTCCACATCGAAGCCTTTACCCCTTGGAAACCTTATATTAGCCGAGTCGGACAGAGACACTTCTACACCCAAACCACCACCACCCCATACCCCATACAGAACCGGTTTTTAGATAGTGTCTCTTTATTTGTCGATACATTTCTTGTTATATAAAAAACACTTGATTTATATGTTAAACTTAAAGATTGACAGATACGTAACAGACTGTCAATTATTAGTTTGAGAGGAATATCCATAGTTTGGGAATAATTCTAGGTGCTTAAGCCATTCTGTCTTGCTTGCTTGCTTTGAGAACTTTAAGGAGAGCGAAGAGTTTCAAGAATAAAAAGAAAGTTCCAAAAAAATTGTGTGCAATATAACGAAGCCAGAAGTCTCTGCAGTACCTACATTAAAGTGTAACAGAAAACTTGGTTAGAGATGGAGAAAATATTGAGTCAGAACATTTGATACAAATTGAGACAAAACGAGAAATGGGCTCGTTTACTAAAATTTTTAAATTATTTTTAACTGTCGTAAAACAAAGTACTAGGGGTAAAAATATGATTCTGAAAATTTCATGTCAATAGAATATGTTGTTCTCCTAACACAACCAATTAAACAAGCATACCGAGAGCGGGACGAAGACTATGACTGTGACGTCACCGCATATGAAAGTTAATGTGCACTAGCTTTACGCTTCTTACTGTAACGTGCCTCGCGTATTTTGAATTACCTACAAAATTTTGTGTGAATAAAATAAAATGTGTGGACGTAATTTTGAAAAAGCAGACTCAGAATCTTCCAGAAGTGTACTTGCTAATGATTATGGGGTTATTCAATCAAAAACACGAGTTTATTAAATTATAATTTTATACTATAGCTATGTGACACATCGTTACTGGCTGTTTTCGGGCCGGAATGATTAAAAATGTCAATATTTTCATAAATACATGCTCTCTCAAATGATATACAGGGTGATTCCAGATGTTTTATTTCATCCCTGGACTGGTGGACAAAGTTACGGAGATAAAAATTGCAATTTTTTCAACTGCAGATTGCCCAATTAAAGGAGCTTCTTCAAATGCTATGTATGATGAATGTGTAGTGGAAATTAAATCACCAATGTTGAAAAGAACAAAAAAAACTTATTTTGATAGAGCAGATAATATTTTAGTTCCAAATGTTTACATCAGATTCAAATGCACATGCACCTCACTGGTAAAAAAGCGATATTTGTTAAAGCTGATCCGGACTTTGAATCAAATAAAATAACTTTTTTAAACATAATATAATATACGTCGTTTTGTTGATGATCTACTGAAAAGATTACCTGCTTTTTGGAAAAAAGCGGTATTTAAATTTAATTTGTGAAGAACTGACCCATTATTTTATTAAATAATTGCGAACATTAATAACACCACAAGCTATAAGAACAATATTATCTACGTATTTAAAAAAAAAATTAGATTAATACAAGCGTGTGATTTTCAATAACCCTCTCCAATATGGATTCACAACGTATTTTATAAGGTAATTTATAACGATTCTGATTGAAGAAAAATGAAATCCTAAAAATACACAAAAAAAGTATGTTGACTTATCAGTAAATGCTTTGAGCCTTTTTATGCTTTTCTGTCATTGCTTCCGTTTTTTTGCATCCTTATTAATAGAAATAAATGTTTTGTTAGATGTTTTAATCGTAGTACTTTTATATTCTGGAACCGTACAATATTGATAGCTTTTTTACTCTGGTTCTGGTCCATTGTGTCAAATAGTTTAAATTATTTCTAAACGTTCTTATTTCACAAACATAACACTGTTTAGAATTTGCTAAAACGTATAATAAAAAATAATAAGCATATAAGCAAAAAAAATATTTAACGTGTTTTAAACAAGTCAGTTTGCCAGTTATTTGATTTGCGATAAAAAAAATATACAAAAAATTCCAAATATTTCGAGTGAAAAATCTATTTACTTTTCAATAATTAAATTTTAAGACCTATTGTCTTTCAATCTTAGTTCGTAATCATGCAGCTTGAAAATAAAATCGTTTCAACGTATATAAACCGGATCTGCTACAACTTCTAGAACCCTCTCCGCCCCTTAGCAAACACCCCAGCAAAAGGGAGTTTTTTCAGGGAAATTCCAACCTTGCTACGGGCACCGGAGAGATCGAAATTCGAGTGCCGGAAAAGTTTCAGTGTCCTATTTCGAGCGTCAAAAGGGATGGGAAAGACCCTTAAGGACACATAGGGATGGGTCATCAAGTGTCGTGTACCCCTCTTGCGGCCCTCGGGTGGTTATGTGTGTGAGTGGGTGGGTGGCTAATATCAAGTGGAAAGGGCTTTAGGTGGACGTGGATATGTTTCAGCGAGATGGACGACTTTGTATTAAAACGTGTTGATGAAGTAAATTGGATCGAGAAAGAATGTTTGTGAACTTTTAAAATTGATAAAGGCGCTGAAATAAGCTGCGGAAACAAACTGTCCAGCTACAAAGAATGATATACTTATTCATTTTATATACGAGGAGAACACTATAGAGTCATATATATATATAAATATATATATATATATATATATATATAATAAATAAATTCTTTATCAAAGGATAATAGCCTGAAAGGATTGAAAGTAGCGTTTTTAATCATAGGATTAAAAGTGTTGCTAACAACGAGCAAATTTTTGTACGGTAAGGCTGTCAACATTTTTTGATGGTTTGAGAAAAAATAGTATAATATCATACGGACTAAAAGTGCCTATTTTTAGTCGCAATTTTGCATTCGCTCGGCTGCGCAGCGCTCCGCCTCGCAACTGCAAATATTGCTCGTAAAAAAATTGCACTTTTAATCCTTATAATGTAATATACTATTTGAAACATTTAAAGAACCTATTTCCAAAATTTAAGGGTCAAACAAAAACAATACAGATTTTTAAAATCTTAAGGTCCTGGTTAATTTAACCCTTTATGAGTTTGTATATTAATATAGGATGCAATACAAATTCTACTTGGTAAGCAAATATTAAACCCGCAACAAAGACCCCGAAGGAATGCCTACCCTTTATCCTTATTCTCCTTCGGTGATACGGTCATATTAATGAATCCTCCTCGCTTAATTTTATTCTCCTCCATATAATAAGGGTAGCAAATGATAAAACTATAATTTTCACATCGAAAGAATGGCTTATCATCTACGAAGTGGACCGGAAATAGATACGTGAAAATTCGGAAATGCATTTTTCAGAAAAAATGTACTAATATCCACTTTAGTTTTATAGTTTAAGGTTTATCTAATAGTATATTATACACCAATATGGTGTGTACACTGTCACTTTTCGATATATATTATGAACGTACTCGTTATGTCATCAGTCATTTTTGGTTGAGCACGAATTTTAAGCTAATGTCATTTTTATTCAAATAATTTTATCTTGGAGTTAATTTCAAGCAGCAAATATGTTAAAGACAATCTCCTGGGTATACCTAGGTTAATAATAGATTATTAACCTCTAATAGAGAAAATGAACTTCTCAGTTGGCTAGAAGAAGCAATAATTATCAACTTCACAGCTTATAGTGGAAAAAATATATTAACCTGAAACTGATTTTTCTCGTCAGTCCCACCAATTGATCCTCATGTGTAAAAATAAAAAGGGCATAATTGTAAAATTTGGTTATATATTTTTTAACGCAAGTTTAATTAATCTATCAGGAGTTTACAAAGAAAAAGAAGCAGAATGGTGAAGCAAGAAAAGAGTGGTAGTCAAAGCCAACTTCATCAAACAGAAAGAGCAGAGGCGCCACCAATGCCTAGGAAGGCTGAGACAAATATAACCAGCACTCTTAAAGGCTCCAAAAGACCAATGTCAGATTTAAGCACACCACTCGAAAACAAACACAAATGAGAAATACCAGAAACTGAGGAACTAAAGCCAATAACTCCAAAGGTAAGAAGAAGAAACTGCATAACCCAATGACTATACATAGGCGAAGCACAGCCTGCGAATCAGTTGTGTGGTCGCAAAGAAACTACAAATGGAAGCTATAAAGCTATAAAACTTCTACCCACCGATTCAAAATCAGTTTTGGAAGCCTCCTTCCTTTTGAACAATTTAAAAATAAAACAATTTTAATCATTAAAAAGCTCTAGCATCTCATCTAAATTGATCTATATAATGTGTATCTAGGCAATGGAAGGTAATAAAAAAGCATGCTCTGAGGCCACGAATGCTACAACAGGGCATGTTATTAATTACCTTTCACAAAACTATGACCTTGTATGTGACATTCACCGAGACCTAAAGGATCTATGACCTTATCAGTTATTATAAAAATCAAATAAGGTCAGATTGATCTAAAATAAAAAAAATATTTGAGGAAACTGCAAGAAACTCTAAAAACCACTATTTTTTAAATTTATCCTATATTGCCGGATAAAATATAAAAAGACCAAAATATACTGCATATTTTTCTGACCACTAATGTGCATACATTTTTCCTATTGACCCATTACAATGATGAACGTTGAGAAGTAGTTCACTTTGTACCAAAGTGTAACATTTTTCATTCTGGATTTATTGTAGAATGAGTTTCAGCTCAACAGCTTTATATTGAACATGTATCAGTAAACACCAAACAAGTTTTGACTTGATTAAGCTGCAAATCTTTCTCCTAGCGTTTCAAATGAAGTAATGAAGACCAATAAAAAAATGTAACATTGTATACAGGGTAGCGAGAAAGTCT
>CAJUYI010000627.1:7668-34751 GCA_910591695.1 Galerucella pusilla | reverse complement strand
TAATTAGGGTTTATTACTCCTCGTACTTTCTGTACAGACTTATATGATATTAATATTATTAATATTCAACTCATTCATAGTTTAATCAATGTCCATGGTTAATTAATTTCTATTTTTGAAATGAAAAATATAACCCCACATTTATATACACAACTTAATGACATTTGATTTACCTCCGGCCGGTATAGCCTCTGAACGGTTACTCCGAGTAACCAACAAACATACTTTTCTAATCACGTGATCATACTCTTCTCTACTCACTGGAGTAAGTTTATGAACGTAGCCCTTGTGGAATACACCGACTTAAATTAACCAGGAGTTTCCCTAATGTGTCCTAAAAGATCCTACTAAAATCGTAATAAAAAAAAAGAAAAATATTAGCCTTCAAAATACACGTCTTGTCACCACACATATTTTATTTATTCATAACATCGGATAGAGATAAAGGTGCCAAGCACAAAAAGGGGTCGAATATATGCGAACGTTTCCCATTTCCTATACATAATTGATTTTCCCCGCATATTTTACTCCTAGCAACGCCACTGAGAGTGGACACTATCGATCAAACCCTATGTCCGGATCCGGTCGACGGATATATGTTCGAGGGGTGTCGAGGGAATGGGAGAGGAAAAGTAAAATGCACATCCCAACTATAAATGTGACATGGGACTCCCTCGTCAAAATAGAAAGCTTCGCCTTTCATTTTTCAGAACGGACACAAGCATACACGGAACAATTTTCTTCATAATTTTATTGTCGATTAATGGATGGATTCTTGTTGATGTATTCAACTTCCTGTCACGTGTCTTGTAATTAAATTCCAAAACCAAAATGGCTTTATAATACAGTAGGTACTTGGCAGTTTCATCTGGAAAGTTCTCTGGGATTTTTGAAAATTGGTATAATTTGATAGATTTTGATAGAAATAGATATAGGTAGTCAAAAGCGCTCCTATCGTGCGGGTCACTAACCATATTATGTATTAATTCAGAAAACACAGAGGTTACCAAAATGTGGGATTACACTGTTTGACGAATCTCCATTTTTTTCTTTCAGATTAAGTACCATTTTTTGCTTGAGGATGCAAAAAACCGGAAAATTGCTTCTTATTGTTCATATTGTCACTTTGAATTGTCAGTCACAAACGCAAAAAAAGAAAACAAAAACTGTGAATGAATCGACTGCATTTGACTATATTATAATATATCTTTGTATAGTATAATATACTGTGTTATTTACACATAGATTCAAAAGTTTTACATCACCTTCTTCGGATGCGAAGGAATTTTTTTGCGCTAACAATTTTTTGTTGGCTTGTTTATCAATGTTTACCATTTCAATATGTTCCATATTTTTTGCAATATACAGATGTTTACAGTTTTTTTGTAAGATAACATTTTTAGTGCGATCATTTTAACATTCAAGGCATTTGATTTTTACGATTTTAAGTGCAAACATGAATCGTCAAGTCATAAGTGAGATTGACCGTGCAAGAATAGTGGCTTTAGTTGAAGAAGGTCATTCTCAAAGGTTCGTGGCAAACAGAGTTGGCGTTTGGCAAAGTGATGTGTCTCGTGTATGGAACCGGTATCTCCAGACCAATTCTCTTCGTGATAGACCTAGAAGCGGTAGAAGGCGTGTTACTAATCAGCGGCAGAACCACTATATCCACTTAACTATCCGAAGAAACCCGACCATGGCAATACCAGCACTCCAAAGAGATATGAGACATGCGTTGGGAGTTCAAGTATCGATCTCGACATTACGAAGTCGAATACTTGCGATAGGTTTGAGGTGTCGCCGACCAATAAGAGTGCCCAGACTACAACCTGAGCACAGAGTTACTACAGTGGGCTCAAGAACACGCGGCCTTCCCTGAAGAATTTTGGAATTCGGTGTTTTTTTCCGACGAGACAAGGATTTGTTTGGTACAAGGTAGCCATCGAATACGTGTGGGGCGGGATCCAACGAGAGTTGCTCAGCTTGCCCATGCTCGCCCCGTGCCGCCCTTCAGAGGAGGAAGTGCTATGTTTTGGGCTGGTATCATGTTAAATGATCGCACAGAATTAATTCATGTGGAGGGAACGATGACTGGTGATAGGTATCTCAGAGAGATTCTACATCGTCACGTGAGACTATGGCGCACAGCTGTTGGCAATTCCTTCGTTTTTATGGACGATAACGCCAGACCTCATCGGACCAGAGATGTGAATGAGTATCTTGAAACTTAAGGGATCAATCGTTTGAACTGGCCTGCCCTATCTCCTGACATGAATCCCATAGAACATGCTTGCCAGGGCAGTGGCAGCACGCAGAGATCCACCCAGGAGTGTACAAGAGCTTGTTCATGCGGCCCAAGAAGAATGGCGAAATATTCCTCAACAGAATATCAATAATTTGGTAAACAGCATGGGCATGCCACTTCAAGCTTGCACTTAACCTTTTCTTTAAAAAGAATCAATTTGTATTTAATTTATTTAATTTCTAAGAATACTTTTTATGTTTAAAGCAAGTTTATTATTGGATAATAACATTTTTTGACAAATATACACGTTTTTTTTAATTGAAACTAATTATTTGATTAATCTCTGATCCATTTATAATAAACACATTTTTTTTCGGACATTTAGGGTGATGCAAAACTTTTGAATCTATGTGGATAAGATGCGACATATTTTCTTGTAGAAAACTGTCAAACGCGAGCTAACCTTTTTACCAAATAGTGTTCATAAAAAATAATAACAGATTTGGAAAGGTCGTAAAAAAATAAGCTCAAATGCACTCTTAATTCTCTCAAATTTTCATTGGTTTGATAAAAAAAATGGATAGTTATGTTAAAAAAAAGTTGAACTCCATTTTTATACCACTTTTGAATACTTTAAACCTCGTAGGGAATAGCCAGCAGGGCAAGGGCACGGAACATTTAAAAGTTAAACCTGAAGTATGGCGGTTCGATTCGCCGCTGTGGTGAAATTTTTTTCTTTTTCTTTTTAGTTATTTTCTCACAGTTAGTTCGAGTTTGACAGTTTTGTACAGAAATCCTTATGTGGCATCTTATAAATAACACAGTGAATACTTAAATATTATACTATACTTTAAAAAGCCGACTTACTATGGCCTGTCCAGAAAATGCAGAGCTCCAGAAAGCCTGTTAAAACTAATTTCTTGCAAATGCAAAAAAGGTGTCAGAAGCTTGTGAATGCAGAAAGGCTGGGTTAAAGATATGCACGAATTGTAACGATATCTGTGGCGACTAGCAAGTTTCATCACTAGATAGCGATGATGAAGAAGAAGCGAAGACTATTATTGAGCAAACACAGTGGCGGATTTGCCATAAGGCCCAGTAGGCCCGGGCCTAGGGCGGCCAGATACGAAGGGCGGCAATCGTGCCAAAAAAACTCAGTGATGATAACAAGAAATAACTCAAATGCAAAGTATCTCAAAATATTTTAGAGGCTCGCGTACCGTACGTATGATTATAATCTTCCTAAATCACTATTTTTGAGTATTAAAGTATAAATACTTTCGTACATCGTGCTTAAAAAATAGTTCGTACGTTTAGTTTAATATTAGTGATCTAGGAAGAATACCTATCCTATTGTTATTACAAAAACAACTCAGCGGTGTCGCGCGAACATTCTAGAAAGCTCTACACGACGCTCGAATGCGTGCGCGCGCCGCCCCGCAGGAAGGATCTAGAAACGGTGCAAGCGCGACGGAAATACGCGCGACGTGAGATGCAACAAAGTGGCCGTGAAAATTTTAGAATACATACTTTTTTGGTAGTAATTGATACATTTTCAGAAGAACTGAAAAGACGCCGGGATGCTTATAAATTACTCTACAATAAATTCCACTTTATTACCAACCTGAAGAATCTAAGCATCTCAGAAGTCGAAGATAAGGCCAAAGCATTGCAAATGATTTATTCTACTGACTTAGAAGACAATTTTACAGAAGAATGTCTTCATTTTCGTTCCCACTGCAGCATAAAAAATGAGGAGCAAAAGAGTGCAGTCAGTTTGTTGAAATGGTTACGAACCGAAGGTCTTCAAACCATTTATCCAAACGTGGATATTGGTCTTCGTATGTGTGTGTGTACACCCGCCAGTAACTGTACAGGAGAAAGATCGTTTTCTTGTTTGCGCAGAGTTAAAAACTATTTACGCACTACAATGACGGAGCAGAGGCTAAACGATCTTGCTTTGCTTAACATAGAAGCTGATTTTTTAAGGAAATTGGATTGCGAAGATTTAATTAATAATTTTGCTGCGCTTAAGTGCAGACGACGAGTTTTGTAACACATTGTAAAACCTTTATTTTATTAAAAAGGAAACCTAAAACCATTTTAAATGTTTTATTCAAATTTCCAATCATCCCTGGCCTCGGAAAATATTATAAACTAGCTTTATAAGCTAGCTTTTAGTTAACAATTTTCTGAATCAAATAAAAGTGGCAATAAAGTAAATTCATGAATTATGTATCTAGTCTCTAATGATCGGTGCTGAGAAAAGGGCGGCACATGGCCTGGGGCCTAGAGCGGCTAGGACTGCAAATCCGCCACTGAGCAAACATATAATCAAATCAAGAACGAAGCGGATAGCGATGAAACTAATACTCCCATCCCATCAAAATATACCTATAAAATTTCCAATTTTTAAAACTTCTGGATAACTTTCCAGGTAATCACTATTTTTCAAACCGAATGACTATGTATTATTATATTGTCCAAATATATTATTGTTATTATTATAATTTTGCATGTACTTGAACACATTTCCGTACTTTTTCTTAGAAGATTAAACTTTTTCTAGCTTAAAATGTACCTGAATAAATAGTATATTAAAGTATAAGTGGATATTAAGGTCTTCAAAACACGCGCGATTTTTGGAGCACGACGACGAAGCCGGAGTGCTCGAAATAGAGCAAGTGTTTTAAAGACCAGTTATCCACGAATACTTTACGCTATTTTTTTTTATTGGTGCACTTTGGAATTATAAATATAATATACTATAACTACTAACAACAAGATGGAAATAAGAACTAAATGTCAAATGGTTGAATTCGTAATGTATATGATGTATAGGTACCTTGCGTTGTATTGTCATGGAAATGAGAAAAACATAAACTAATTTGTATTTTGATGGAAGTTCAACCTTATTGAGTTCTGTGAATGTCAATAGTATTAATTTAAATACCATTTCCCAAGATTTTAAAAATCGAAATATAAATATTTCAAACAATACAAACGGCACATTTTAATTTATAAATTTGACATTGTTAAATATTGTTCGAATAAAAGTTTTGACGTTACAAATAACTCCTGTCAGATCAATAATAATGTCATTTAGACATGATTTAGACCATAGATTTAGACTTCGTTTCTCGAGTTGTTGATGTTGCCACGGTAACTTTAAAACACGCGCGTTTTTCGATTTAAACACGCTAAGGCGTGCTTTAACTAGGTAAAATGGTTCACCAGTAAAAAATTATTTTTTTTCGATTTCCGGCTGTTTTAACGAAGCGATATATGTGACTATTTAATTGATCTCTTTGTGCAATGCCGCAATGCTAGAATTAGTACAAACATTTTCTCGAAGGCTAGTTAGTGTGTACCTATATCAGTTAATTTTTGTTCATGAAACAAAAACACACAGGGTTCAACTTCAACTAGTCGATTCAGTTGCCCTCCAGCATAATATGGCCGACCAATCAGTCTAGAATGATCTGTTGGATTTGCAATGGAGACGTCGCTGTGAAAAAAACAAACTGCTTGGATGATTTTGATGACAGTATTTGTAAATTTTTCCGTATGAATTCGATCTCCTTACCTAACCTGGTGCTAATCTTGATACAAAATTACGTAATTTTGATGTAGGGTAGGAAGTGGGTGAAACTGTATTATTTTCATCTCTATAAATATTATAGTCAATTTTTATAACAAATATGTACAACGCACGTCTCTGTATATCCTGGACGAAGCTTTTTCTATAATACTCTCCCTCGGGGGCTTACACATACCAGAGATACACACACATGCCTCTGGAGTTTCTACCTCTCATCCGCCCACCCGTGTTCTCTTAGTCCCTTTCCTTTTTTTCTCCTTCTGTCCGCCCACGGCTACACTTTGGCGCTTCTCATCGTACGCAGACCTCTTTTCCAACCATAAAAGTATATCTCTTCGTGTTTTTCTTCTAAGAGTAGATTAAGGCGTAGAGGTAGAGATGATAAAAGAAATGGTTTCCGATATTTTAAAGGAATTATAAGAGGTTATCAATATAAAACAGATCAGAGGGTGTATTACATAGTGTTTAATAATGAACTATTTCAGAAATTTTTTAACAGTCTCTTTATTAGCAGAGTATACGTTCCGTAAATATGCTGCGAATACAGAAACCGTGAATATGGAATGGGAATTTATATATAATTATAGAAAATATTTAGTTTGAGTTTTTGATTAATTATTATCTTCAGACTTGGGCAATGGTTTGGAGGATTTTATAATTTTTTCTTGTATGGCAGATTCTTCATTACATACTGTTATTCAGGAGTGGTATTATCAATTTGCCTCTTAAAAATAAGACTTCGTTCCATAGACTTATCACTAAGCTCATTTGCCAAACCTTGACAAAGATTTTTCAAATTAAATAACACGTTTCCACTGCTCGCTGAAGCCTCTTCTTCAACGCACTGTGAATTTAACATTTCGTGCAAAATCCCTCTAAAAATACCCAACTCTAATCTCTGATCCCCCGAAAGACCATACCCAGCACTATATATCGGATCGTTAACGTAAATAGCGGGACATAACAAACACACCAGCAGCAGCGTCTTCGTCCGCGGCGGCGGCACCAGATTATATTGAAAGTAATTCAGGTTTATTGCCAATAATCGTGCTGGATACAGCCTCTGCAGACGTGGGGTTTTAGTGCACTATCGCGAGCCGCGTATATATGCTTCTTTTTTGTCTTCTACCATTGGCATAAAACCGGCGCATATAACTGCAATATTGCCTTGGCTCTCGCTAACTGCACTAGAGAAAACTACGTGCTCGGTTTTCATTAATTACAACAAAAATTTCAGTTTCAGATAAAAGTTGTTTTATTATTCCAGGAAGCATTCCGTGTAATATGTCTAAATTTAAGACCGTTCATTATAAAAAGAGAGTCTTGTACATGGGAAGATTTGTAAGATACTATTATAATCATAATGTGAACTTAAAAAGTAGTGGAAATGGCCCACAATAGAGAAAATAAAACTTAAAACAGTTAGGCATGAAAAATTGCGGCCTGTTAAATTGTGTACACTCTGATTTTCTGTATTGACGTTAATAGGTTTTTTTTGCAGGAGATAAATTGGGATGAGTTCTTCTAAAATCAGATGATTCACAGGACAACGGACCGTGCACAAAATCAATGTCTTAGCCAGAGCAAGACAGGTGTTCTGGTAGGACACTGCCGCCTGAACGAACATCTCAAAAAGCACAAACTATTGGAACAAGAAGGATGTAGAATATGTAGGTTCTGTGGAATTTAAGAAGAAATCTATTCGAGTATTAGAGGATTGGATAGCAATACAGAATCCTAGGGTGCAGCGCCTTGGAGACTACTCAGTGTATGTGTTACAGGGAAAGTCGATTGTTAGTAAGAGTGTAAGAAGTGTTAACTGTGACTGCTGTGATTTAGTAAAAGTTGATTATCTGAAAGTAACTTGAATCACTTGATATGCGTGTTACCCTTGAGTATAGAGGTGTTACAAAGTATTAGATATTTTCCAAAAATGGAAAGGGCGAATGCATTCAATACTTTGTAACGCGCATATCAAGTTAATCAAGAAAGGGACGGGTAATTCCAATGACTATATTCCCTTCTTGAATATATTAATGTTCATTACAAAGTATTGGATATCTTTTAAGAAGAATAATGTAATGATTATATTTCCTTCCCCTTTTCCTCACATTTACCAAAAGGACATGGTCATTGTGAAATCAATGTACATTTCCCTTATTTGAAATTGTAAATATTACTACTACAGAATGTGCAGGCAAGCCTTGACCTAGCCAAACTAAAGTCATGGTTCCGGCACTGAGGCCACTGGCGGGCTCATTGTGCCATTCCTGCTACCTAGACATCCATGAAGCCGAGCCCTTAAATAAATGCCACAACCTTTTTCAGTGGATGCCTGCTTGTGTCTCCAGGGGCCATGTCAGGGACTCCGAAGATTCGCCTGCGTAATACAGCCCAGTGTGGACACTCTAAGAGAACATGGACTGACGTTTCATCAGTCATGCCGCAACCCCTACATAGGGAACTTTCCTCTACTCCTAGGTTGGAGAGGTGCTTCCTCACACAGCAGTGCCCTGTTAGGAGTCCTGCTATCTTCCTCAACCTACTCCTTGGTAGTTCAATAGCTGCCCCAGCGTGTCCATCAGTCCATCCCTTCAGTAGAGGTTTGGATTGTCTAGGACCCTGCAGAGCATTCCAATGAGCGAGATGCTGGTTCCTCAGCCACTTCCTCGTCTCCTTGCGTATTGTTTGTTTTGTTAGGCTGAGGGTCGGGCCCGGGCCGCAGAAAAGAGCTGCCGCCCCTTCCGCAGCCAGTGTATCTGCCATTTCGTTGACTTCAAAACCAGAGTGGGCCGGAATCCATTCTACCCGCACTGCGTTCCGACTTGCAAGATCAGCAAGTCGTTCTCGACATTCGTCAGCAAGTCCCGAGTTGATGGTATATCCACTCAGGGCTTTAATTGCTGCCTGACTGTCGGTGTATATGGTTATGCGTCGATCCACATACCTCTGTCACCAGAGCATGAGCCATCTGTGAACCAGACAGTCCCATGAGGCTGTGTATTCGTCTCTTTATCCCAGGATTATCTCTCCCGGATCATAGCCCTGTATGAGGTTGCCAAGTAGTACTTGCGCAAGCATTCGTCAGACGCTCGAGCCAGAACTGGAATATCTTCCAGGAGCCGGAGCTTCTTAACGTGTCTGCACTCTTCCCCTCTTCGCACGTATTGCAGACGCTTCAAGCGCAGGAAAGCACTCCCCGCCTCAGCCTCGATCACATGGTGAAGAGGCCGAAGACCAAGGATCACTTCCATCGCAGCAGTTGGTGTAGTCCTCATGCAGCCAGTTGCCCTCAGACTGACCACCCTTTGAAGGCGTGTCAGTTGCGATCTAGCCGTGACCAAGGTTACCCTCGGCCACCAGACCAGATCACTCTATAAAACAATATGATCGTTTTGACGACGATGTCATCGGCATACCCAATCGTTAGAAGGCCCTCATCGTAAATTACCCAAACGAGGAGACAAATGTGCACATTTACCGGAAAATGTGTACATTGCCGCAATATCTAGGTACTTTTACCGTAACATATCTATATTTATTATGAAATGAAGACAAATATACGTACTGGGATAGGATAGGGGTTAAGTTATGGTAGGTTAATTTCTAGTCAAAGTCTATTTCCACTACCTCCACACAGTGAAAGTATACTTTATCTAGATATAGTCAACTCTGACTAGTACATGTTGATCGAATTTCAATACTTTTAGGTTTTTATAAACTTTTACTGAATAGACCAGAGGAGCGCTATTCTGTACGCGGCATTGACAGTCGTCGGTATCGGTATTCTAACAACAGCCATCGGTTGCGCTGCCGACGGGGCTAATATAACGCTATTCTGTATGCCACTGCTTTCGACGCTCGGAATTGCAACCAAAAATTATCGGCATAGAAGTGACGTCACTCGATTCGGTACATGTGGCCAATGAGCGATGAGGGAAACTGTCAAATTTGTAAACAAACAAAAGTTCACGTTGACGATTAGAGGTTAACTGGGTAAATTATTCCTCAGGATATAGCCCAAAAAATGAAGAAGAAGATTAAAGGTTATATTTTGGTTACGTTGGAAAGTAGGGTTATATAATTAGATAGTGACAGTGACATATTTTTTATCTGTTAGCATAAATGATACAATTCATGTTTATATTAACATTAACAACTTCAAAAACTCGAAATTAAGAGTCAACTAGCATTGAAGAATTGATCTGGCGTTAACATACCTATATCTCTTTTTTTTAAGTTTCAAAGATAGAATAAGAACAGATATTAATTATTTTGAAGGAGTTTCTTGTTCTATCAAAACTAAGCGTTATAATACCGCTCAGAGGGATCATTTGATTCAGTACATTCAAATTTTACTGAAGGGAAATTTTGTGTAAAAGATGGGAAGGACTTATAAAACACTAGATTAGACACTATACACAATATAGTTACTCTTCAAATATTAAAAAGTCACTTAAATAATCCGCAATTCCAGCCAAACATCAACAAATAATGAAAATTTCCTTTCAACGGAGATCGATAACGGTTACCGTGGGGCTCATTAGATCACGGTAGACATACCGATTCTCATCGACTCGAATTCGCGATATCGGTCGGTGAAAAGGTATACAGAATGCCGCACATGCGACTTACCGACGGCTGTCGATAACTGAGTCTTACCGATACCGATTTCTCTCCGAAATGAGTTACAGAATAACGCTCCAGTAATAGTCGACTTTACCTAGGGAGAGTCAACTCTTACTGGAGGATCAACTTTCCCTGTAACATATGTACTAAATTATCTGTCAACGTCGGTATTTCAAGGTCATCGAATATATTGGGTCGGGCTCCGCTTCTTGTTAGTTGGTGTATTCTTTGATAAAACTATGATGTTATTACACAAAATATTACAGGTGATTCCTTGAGCTACTCAGGTAATGTGTTAGTGATGAATACCCTTTCAGGGCTTTATTTTAAGTTTTACAGAATATTTGCCCGTATATTATTTACTTTTTCCATCTGATTTATCAATGTATAAACACAAAAGTTCGAATGTAACAACGTTAACCTCGTGATACGCCAATGTTTAAAAGTTTAGTTGGTGAAAGAAGTGGGAAAAAGTGACGGTAAAAAATTTTATGCCAGCGACTCCACCTCCGTTGGACATCAAGAGAGTTGAGCTTCTCTCTTGGAGGCGGAATTCGTCGGGGGTTTTTTATTTCGAGAAAACTTTGCGTTTCTTGTGGTAGGTTTTTTTCTTTACTAATGACAGCACCAGCAATGGAAGACTTGCGGTTTTATGGGTATAACTGGAAAGTTCCGCAGTTGAAAGGTTTTTGGGCCAGGAAAACTGAATTTCCGCTTGACATTATCGCTAGAAGATATTCCAAATCCACAAAGCATTAAAATATTTGTAAAAGATGCAAATTTTCCTCCAAAATGATGGAAAAACTACAATATATTTTATTCAATCGGCAAAACTTACTAATGACAAATCATGCACACGATAAAAAGTATTTTGTGTGCAATGGGTGTTTTCAATAGGTGCTTGAATCTCAAAACAATAGTACATTGTTTACTGAGTAGGAAAAGCTCAACATTCTTGGACGACCTCGACTTAGCAACAGTAATGATGAATCTTCCATCCCTGGGACTCCTCCAGAGCTGGTTGAGGCAGTGAATAGAGCTTCATTAGAATTATTGCCAAAGATTTCATGAGAAAAATACGGATATATGCATATAAACGTCGAAATAGTGAAAACACGAGTTCTCTTTTAGAAAATGTTGTAGTTGCATACTTCTCAGACCTTTGTTTAAAGATGAAATCTTCAAATTATGAAATCTTCAATATTATGAACCAATTATTAAAGAACGTGTAGCCGTGTTTGCTAGTTTTCAGTATAATATGAAGAATCTCCTTATATTATCCTTATATATAAAATCATTTATCTTACAAGTTGAAAGGTCTACTATTCACTCCCTGATTGAGAGAGATATTTTAAACTAAAAAAAAGGAGACACACGTTAGAAACAGTAAAGGAATACTCATTTGAACAAAAAAGTGTAATGCATCTATAAGCAAGTTGGAATGGACAAAATGTTTTTGAAACGTGAATTAAAAAAGAGAACGCTCGCGCGCAACCTGTAAAGGTCTTAAGCGAGTTGTATATACATACAGTGTAAGTTTGTTTGATATCTGTTGTAATTTGTATTGTATCCGCTTCACCATTTTTGTCGTGATAATTCTCTTGTTATACATGTTGTTTATTGTCTTTGCTCGTGAATAAAGTAATTTATATGAATAAATACTTATAATAGAAAAAAAATCATATTTATACATTCCAATACTGTTTCAACTGATTTCTTAGATATTGTCAATAGATATAGTTTTATTCATAAGTTTCCTATACCACAAACAAGTATTTACCTATACTTCCGTGGATATTTAGTTTATTCGCATGATATTGTTTTATTTTATATGTGTATTGTCAAATACTATGTATATTTTTTTTCCAGAATAAACTTATTATTATTATAAAGCAATTGGAGTTACTCAAAATCGGGATAATTGAGAACTAGAGCGTCTGAAATGTCAGAATCCTCTCTTGTCATGTGTTGTCGACGTGTTGTGTACGTTCGAATAGTAAAAAGAAGTCGATTTTCACAATCGACACATTCGTCCACTCTCAACTCCCCCATACTTCTTACGAGCTCGTTTCCCCCTTCACCCCTTATTTACACCGTTTTCCTTCACTAATTACTTTTATTTCTATCTTGGCGATTGTCTGTCTGAAAAGGGACACTCGCACTCACTCCATTTTGCAAAATAGAAATGTAACGAGAGTAGTTTCATTTCCAAACAGGGGCGGACTTTCTTTAATTTTACTGTCCTATATTTTTTTGGCGGTGAAGTTGAATAAATGTTCTTAAAAAGACACTGTCGTCTTGATTTGTAGATTCCATATAATAAATAGCAAAAAATAACAAAAATATGAATAATTGTCTATGTAAAGTTTGAAAAAATACATTAAATCACACTATCATATTGAAAAATCGTATGAAATCCATAAAACGGTAAATAACAAGCCAAAATCTTGAGGAAGTACACAAATTTACCAAAATCAATTCACTTTTGTTCTGGATTTATATTTAAATCAGTATTTCCATCCATATTTCTGAAGGTTGTCTGTGATCAGCTGACCACAAAGCGGTGGATGGCGTCACTTGGAAATGCTTCATTATTTAATAATTATTAAAGAATATACAAAAAATTCAAGTCATTAGATGATTAAAAGATTTAAATAATATGAGATGGCTTATCTGAGGAATCCTGCAAAGATAATAAATAAACTTTGGCATTGTTTATGTTGGCATCGGATAATACGTCTGTTTACTCTTCTAATAAGTTCATTGTTCGTAGATGAAACGGATAAAGGTAAAAATACGTAATGTTAATTCTTGTTAATTTGTCACAACGTTTACCCGTTGTCCCTCCCACGTTCAACGCTTGTGATGGCAATGGTACATACGTTTTCCCTCAATAGTTCCAAGCATTAAAAGAAAAACGAAGACAATGTAAAAACCGCGAAAGCCAAGAAGTCGGGTAAAAGCCACAAAACTGCGAATTTTAATGGAATTTTAAGCTGAAATTCTACCATAGTATTAATTTAACAATATAATTTTAATTTTTGAAATAATCCAAATAAAAACCTGGTTATTTATGTATTTCATCTCCCTCTTTTTATTCCAGTCACAACCCAAAGCTGATAAAAAATTTGCTAGAATTATTTACGAGATCCGCTCCTGTAAGAAGGACCCCACGGTGGGTGGATGACGAGAAGTAAAGGGCCTGAAGGATAAATCGAGGGTAGAATGGATTGATTAGTAGGACCGTCGTCCATAGCGGCTAACGAAGGGTAAGTACTACTGCCTTGTACTGCAACCCCAGTAGGGCTTAATATATATCCCTTAGCCCAGGGATATGTCTTGCTTGACCAGGTGAGCGCATAACCCTCGGTGATTGTATATACTACACCCTCACTTCGAGTTTCGGTTGATAATAATCCTGCGGTATTTCGAATGCATCACCCCTTCAATGAACAATTAGTAGGTGTACGGGGTAAGATGATTAATTATTTATCAAATAATACATATGCATGTGGTTAATCTAGTTGACATTTTGAGGGTTTATTGCATTATAATGTTGGGATGTTAATAATTCTGTTGATCTGTAACGTAGTTGACATGTAAGTCAATAATTTTATGTTGATAAGTTTTGATTTTTTCTACGTTTCTATGTTTACATCCAATATGATAGTGCAGCATCCCAATATTCGGTCAATATCCAATATGGTTGTTTTTTGAGTTTTGCATATATCATAGTTAGCGCCCGTCAACAAATATCCAATGTCAAAATTAACTGTCATGTTTAGTTAACGCCAAAGTTTCAGGCCGCTTCGTTTAAAGCTGTACATTAACCATATTAGAGCGTCCTAGAAACGAAAACAATCGCTGAAAATTTATTGATGGGCCCGTTGCTACGCAACCACCTGACTTGCTATTGGCAAGCACGTGCGAGTGTTCTTCCCTCTTACTTCGACTATTTATTATCATTGTATTTTTAATTTTATTGGACAATTTGTAGTTTGTGTTCAGTATTAATAAACTTTTTTGTGATTTTGTATAGTGTAGTGTTTTGTGTTTGCTCATTTTTCAAAAATGAATCAATATACTTGTGGATATCGTCACTCCATAGTCAAACCATTGTCTATTTTTATAGACAATGGTCAAACTAATGAGGAATGTTTATAGGTATGTGTGTGATTTTTGGGGTGACATTCACTGAGACCTAAAAGATCTATTGTGCCCTGTTTATAGGTAACTATAGATTCAAAAGTTTTGCATCACCTTCTCCGGATGCGAAGGAATTTTTTTGCGCTAACAATTTTTTTTTGTTGGCTTGTTTATCAATGTTTACCATTTCAATATTTTCCATATTTTTTGCAATATACAGATGTTTACAGTTTTTTTTGTAAGATAACACTTTTAGTGCGATCATTTTAACATTCAAGGCATTTGATTTTTACGATTTTAGGTGTCAAGTCATAAGTGAGATTGACCGTGCAAGAATAGTGGCTTTAGTTGAAGAAGGTCATTCGTGGCAAACAGAGTTGGCGTTTGGCAAAGTGATGTGTCTCGTGTATGGAACCGGTATCTCCAGAGCAATTCTCTTCGTGATAGACCTAGAAGCGGTAGAAGGCGTGTTACTAGTCAGCGACAGAACCGCTATATCCACTTAACTATCCGAAGAAACCCGACCATGGCAATACCAGCATTCCGAAGAGATATGAGACATGCGTTGGGAGTTCAAGTATCGATCTTGACATTACGAAGACGAATACTTGTGACAGGTTTGAAGTGTCGCCGACCAATAAGAGTGCCCAGACTACAACCTGAGCACAGAGTTCGCCGACTACAGTGGGGCTCAAGAACACGCGGCCTTCCCTGAAGAATTTTGGAATTCGGTGTTTTTTTCCGACTAGACAAGGATTTGTTTGGTACAAGATAGCCATCGAATACGTGTGTGGCGGGATCCAACGAGAGTTGCTCAGCTTGATGCTCGCCCCGTGCCGCCCTTCAGAGGAGGAAGTGCTATGTTTTGGGCTGGTATCATGCTAAATGATCGCACAGAATTAATTCATGTGGATGGAACGATGACTGGTGATAGGTATCTCAGAGAGATTCTACATCCTCACGTGGGACTATGGCGCGCAGCTGTTGGTAATTCCTTCGTTTTTATGGACGATAACGCCCGACCTCATCGGACCAGAGCTGTAAATGAGTATCTTGAAACTGAAGGGATCAATCGTTTGAACTGGCCTGCCCTATCTCCTGACATGAATCCCATAGAACATGCTTGGGACATGCTTGCCAGGGCAGTGGCAGCACGCAGAAATCCACCCAGGAGTGTACAAGAGCTTGTTCATGCGGCCCAAGAAGAATGGCGAAATATTCCTCAACAGAATATCAATAATTTGGTAAACAGCATGGGCAGGCGACTTCAAGCTTGCATAAATTCTAGAGGTGGAAAATACTCTTTATTAAAAGTTCTCATGCAGGTTCTCACTTAACCTTTTGCAATGAAAAGGCCGATGAATTAGCCAAGCAGGGAGCAGCGGAGGTCATGATAGGGCCAGAACCTTCCTGTGGAATTGCCAAATGCCTAAGTAAAGGAAGCATCCACAAATGGATAAACAACCAGGCGTTGAACTGGTGGTATGGAACCCCAGGACAAAGACACGCTAAACTATTCCTTAAAAGCCCTTCGGCCAAACTGTCACACGACCTACTACGCCAAAGTCGAGAAACGACGAGGATAATAGTGGGAATGCTCACAGGGCACTGTAGGCTAAGGAAACATATGCACACAATTGGACTAGCAGAAGACAGCCTATGCAGGTTCTGCCAGGAAGAAGAAGAAACCGCGGAGCACGTACTTTGTGAGTGTGAAGGCCTAGCAAGGTTGCGGTTTCACTTATTCGGGGAAGAAAAACCGAAGGCAGAGAGCTACGCAAAGGAGGCGGTAACCAGGCTATTAAGTCTAATAAAAAGAATAAAGCTGGATATCGAGCTCTAATATAGGGAGGACCACAATAGATCTGCAAAGGTCGCAGTGGGATAGGACAAGGAGCCACTCCAATTTTAATCTAATCTAATCTAATCTAACCTTTTCTTTAAAAAGAATCAATTTGTATTTAATTTATTCAATTTCTGAGAATACTTTTTATGTTTAAAGCAAGTTTATTATTGGATAACAAATAATTTTTGACAAATATACACGTTTTTTTTTTATCGAAACTAATTATTTGATTAATCTCTGATCCATTTATAATGAACAAATTTTTTTTCGGAGATTTAGGGTGATGCAAAACTTTTGAATCTATGTTTATTAATAATCATTTTACTTTTTGGTTTCTTATCATAAATATAACCAAGGTCATAGCCAAAAGTTACACCCATGCTCAATCCCTTAAGAGATGGGATGGAATCAAAGGATGCAGTTTTGCCAAGATCACCCTGGGCGACCCTGGGAAGCTGGCGCCGAAGAAATATTTGGCGATGACCAGGAAAAACCTACGTTTAACAGTAGGATTTCTGACTGGTCACTGTCAACTAAGTAAACACCTCCATACTATGGGGCTAGTGGACACACCTCTATGCAGGATGTGTGAACAGGAAGATGAAACTGTCAGGCATGTCTTATGCGAGTGTCCGGAGTTATCGTCAATAAGAGAGTGTGTGTTCGGTGAGTGTTGGCCTACACCTGCCGATATAAAGGAGATGTCTCCCAGTGACCTGTCCACCTTCCTGAAAAGGACAGGATGGACAATGACCTAGGAGGACAACTCCTCGGGAGGATGTACAATGGGTCACATGTGGCCTAAGTGCTGTGAGCCTACACACTCACCCTCCCTACTCTACAGATACAGATACAGATACAGAACCAAGGTCATAATTAAAAGAAATGTTTGATCTAACCATATAAAAATAATTTGGACTGCTGGCCGGAATGAGACATAATTAAATGTGGAGGAAGTTTTATATCTTTGTTTACTTGTTTGAGTTGAGGATACTGATGAATATGATAATCATTAGGGTATGTTTTGTGGTGATATTGAATTATTTCGTATACATATTGAATTAAAGTACGATTTTCAACTTTATTTGTTTTTAACAATTACCGAGTTTTAAAAAATACTTTACATTTAAGCGAAGCCTAAATCAGTTTCTACATATAATCATAAAAAATGTTTTAAATGCTTTTATAAAATACCGTACGCCACTGGTACGTTCATGACAGATAACAACTATGTTTTCCCATCCCTTACCAATGCCGAGTAGCTTCAAATAGGTTTGTGTATGAATGTGTAGTTTAAAATATTAGTAAATTAGTGAGATGTGCTTTGCCCATGGAACCTCCATGGCTTTGCCATTTCCTTGACGTTAGGCTGTAACGTAAATATTTATTTATCTGCTGTCAAACACAATTGTCACGTAGAATTGAATATAATTTAAATAATAATGAGTGATTCTGTTACTGTTAGTAGTTCACCTTCTGATTTCGAAGAAATTACATCTATTCATGTCGAATTTACCTTACATCCAGAATACTTTTTAGTGTATTTTTCATAATATCAGACTAATATTTAGGTACCCGTTCCCTTAAAGTCTTATGATGGTCAGTTTAGTAATCACAGGCAATTTTGTGATAAAAAAAATAATAATTTTGTCTTCAGCTGGTTAACCTGTACCAAAATACGCATTATAATACTGAGATCTAAATTTAACCTTTACTCTGGTTTACTTAGGTTGTTCATACATTAAGCTTCAGCAAAATTGCCGACAACATAGGACCCCTACACCACGATTATTTTTTTAACCCTACGCCACCCATTTGTCTGTCCTAAATACACTCTCTCGGTTAGTTAAAGGGAAGTTGCACTTCCACAACTAATATCAGGAGCGCCGCCAAGAAAAACAATAAATCAAAATATAATGAATATTTGTAATTTGAAAAAAACTTGGCAAAATGGAGGGTATTTCAAAAGCACCCTACTTTGTCTGGACTTTCAAATGTATTATTTTTAGATGAAATGCAGATAGAAGCTGAGTTGAAAATAATATTTGAAAAGCAAACAGAAGATAGTCAAACATTTAAATCAATCAAAATACAAGTCGAAAGAAAGATCCAAGTGGCTAGTTTAATTCCAGGGGAAAATTTTGAAACATTGGTTTTTTTGTCGAAAAAAACGAAAATAACCCAAAAACGCATCCAAAACTATTGGGTATGTTGTAACTCTGCAGGTTTACCTACTGGTGACAAGACCAGCCTTTTTCCGTTGTAACACGAATTGTGGTCCAAGGGTTTGTGACCAATGGATTTCAGTTAGCATCAGTAAAACAAAAAATTTCAACCTTACGCTTCCGTTATTGTCATTTATATTAAGTATAGTATATTAAGTATCAAGAACGGTAAGGGTTGTTTACCAGTCGACAGCAATGTTTGGAGGCTGAGCGTAGCGAAGCCTCCAATTTTGCTGGAGACCGGTATTACCCTTAACGTTCGAGATGCTTATACCATTTTTTGCGCGATCGCATTGAAATACATCTCGAATAAAATAATTTAAATTTCTTCGAGATGAACGAAATGTTAAAAGTGACATTTATACTTCTCGATCAGTTTAAAATATAATTTGCATTTTGGTAAAATTATTTTTATGCTATTCATTACTTTTGATATTGTTCTGTTCATTTAAAAAATATAAATATTCTTATTTTTTTGTTCCTTTTGTGTACTGAATGAAGTAATATATTATTTAGGACCACTTTAATGTATGTAGGGCTAGGACGTAGTTTACTTACCGACGTCTGAACGGTGAGTAAATCACTTACCGACGTGTTAAACTTAGAAACCAGTAAACACAACCTACCGTCCTGACAACCGATGCTGTAAGTAAACAAAATAGATCATTCGCGCAAAAATTAAGTTTTATGCTGTGTGTGTTTAGTGTTGTTGATTGTATTTGGTCTGTGAAATAAGCACTGTTTGAAGTTATTTCGGTTCAATTCATTAATTTTAATTTCATTTAGATGATGGGTCAGTATCTAGTGGCTTTGGGAATCATTTCCAGCTCGAACAACTCTCGAAAGTCTCCATCATCTCTTCATCTATATAATTGGTCAGTTTTCTGGTGGCTTTGGGAATCATTTCCAGCTCGAACAACTCTCAAAAGTCTTCATCATCTGTGAGTTCTTGTAAATCAGCTCTTGCTTCTTCCAATTCTCCCATTTTGTTTATAACAATTCGTACTAAATGTTGAACGAGATAAATATATCATTATATAAATAATTTTCCACTTGTTAATGGAAACTGAAATAGCAAATATAAATTGTCAAATTAAAAATACAATCGGATAGAACAAGTAAAATTGTCCATACGTTAAGTTACAACACACCCTGAATAAAACATAATTTGTAATACGACGTCTTTTCTATCCTTATAATAGCCATTAATAGATTTTCTTTTATTTTTATACAAGTGCATCGAGCATCGAGTAAAATCGAAGATAAATTAAATTTTTCATGTTATGTGTTACGTAAACAAAAATTACCGCCACCACTGTCCTAAATATAGCACTACTATTAACGCGTTGACATTTTAGACGTAGAAGTGCACCCTTATGTGAAAGAAATTGTGTGGTTTTCGGGGGAGGCGAGTGGGTGGTGAGCGATTGTTATTAAACGAAGGAGCGGTGTAGGAGATGTGATGTGATGACGTAACTTGGCAACTATTTTTGAGAAAGTTGTTCAGTACCAGTTTTGTCAATTATTATTTATTTTGTAGAAGCAGCTGAAGAGGACCAAACTAGATGAGCTCGTGTAATATTTTTATGTTAGACTCCGTTTCACATGAGATGAAGCCACGTGAAACTTGCCAACTGTTTTGCGCAGAAATCAAAATCGATCTTGTTGACTTTTTTTCATGTTTGTATATGAAGCCCGACGAAATAGTTATTTGTCCACGACCACCTAATAATAAGTCGATATTTTACTTCCTTACAAAAGGTATATGGTACCCATATATCTACTAGAGTGAATTATGGTTCATAATACACTGGATTTAATTTTGACGTTAGTAATACCAAATTGTTACGAACTTGCTATATTACTGCAACGATGAATTCATTGAATTCGGATAGTGGAAATGAACGTTTATGTACACCAACTGAAATAAAAAAAAGCGGCGAAATTAACGACTATAGGACTGCTGCCAGAAAAATCGAAAGATAACTATATGTTTACATATTATAACTTCATGAACTGGAGGTTAGTTGACTTTTATTTAATAAAGAAATCAAGGGTCGTGGACAAAGTATAGTATTCTACTCGCAATTTATGGCCAATATTCACTCGGGTGACTTGCGCCCCTCGCCTGCGGCTCGGGACGCAAGCGTCACCCAGCGTGAATAATGGCTATCATAAATTGCTCGTTTAATAATATACTATTGATTAAATTAAGTGTATATATTTGAGACGAAAAATATATTCATCTGAAAAAATGCACACTTTGGCCACATTGTTGACACAACCTACCCCTTTTACGAACTTCTATAATTCTCAGATAGCTTGAAAATAGTCGAGTGGTAACAACATTAGCCAAATGCATCATTTCGCTAGCGAACTAGGTAAGACAATGCTGTTCAGTAATCTTACATTTATTTTTTGATGTTTATTAAAAAAATATCTTCATGGAGTTGATTTTTCTAGTATAATATTGTATATTAACTATTCCACAATAGTTTTTTCTGTTAATTTATCCTTGTTTTTTCCTATAAAATGGTGGCCGATAAGTGGGACATATTAAATTGGGTTATGTACCAGCTATCGGACACGTGTCCCATAACTACAAAAATGTTATGTTTTTTTAAATTGCATTACACAATACTGATGAAAAGTTTCTAAGATATTTCAGAATACAATAGTTCTTGATAAACCAATGATTTTTCCGACCAGTTATCGGCATAGCATATTTCATTAAATAAAAGAGTTAATTAAATATTTTATTTATGTGAGCACATTAATAAACTGCTATACCGATAGTTCGTACATGAAATGACCGATATTTGGTACATGAACTGACTGATAGTTTAGATAGTTAATAGTAAAGTTTAAATGAGAACAAAAAAAATTAGCTACAGATTTTTATATGTTAAAAAATGTTAACTATTATGTAGTAGGAGCTTCATGTACAAAATTATTTTACTCAAGCTTGTTTTCATTTAAGTCTCCTATTAATTATTTTATTACATGTCCGATAGCTAGGACCATGCTCCATTTTTAAGTCTATTTATCGGCCGTCATTGGTATAAGAGCTTTTTAAGAAGACCCAAAAGGGTTCCACAGAGCCTGACTGGACACCGATCTGAAGTGACAGAAGAAAAAATACATCAATGGTTCGATGAGGTAAATAATTATTCAAATGAAAATCAAAACAATGTAACCGAACCAAATAGAGTTTATGTCTGCGACGAAACGGCCGTTTTCTTGTGTCACAAAGGAGAAAAAGTTCCAACTAAAAAGGGTGATAAAACTGTATACAGCATGTCAAATAATACCGGAAAAGAAGCAATTACTGTAATTTTTATATGCAATGCTGCTAGGGATCTGCCACCATCGCTTATTATAATATATTCTTATGAGAGAATTCCAAAGGAGGTCATTAATAATGTTCCAAAATCGTGGGAGATTGGCAAGTCAGATAATGGCTGGATGACAGAACGCTCATTTTTTGAATACATAGCAAACGTTTTTATTGTATTTCAAACAGTTTAGAATTGATGTTTTGTTTTTTGTCTTATTGTATTTCAAATCAATTGGAATTTGTTTTTGTTTTATTATAAATTATTGATTATTAGACAACTATATTCAATATTATCAAAGGAGAAAAAATATTATTATAGGCAAAGAAACATAGGAACCTGAAATGCAATCCGTGTCAGTGATTTTCCAGAGCATATATTTTTTCTGAACGCTTAAAGTTCGACTTCGCTCTTAAGCGTCCGATAGTTGGACCATTTTACCTTATTAAAAACAAATATAAAGTAGAATTCATAAAAACTTTTAAAATCTGTCAGTTTAAATATGTCAATTCAAATATGTTTCAAACTTTTATATCTGTCACTGCCAATACAATTGTGTTTGTAGTATCTGTTGTTATGGGCAACGAGCGTTTTGTCATTTTTTACGCTCGGCAAGCGTAAAGTAACTCTCCTCAAGAAACGTCAACTTTTCGTTGTCAATGGAAAACGAAAACGCCTACTTTTCTATGTGATTGTAGAAAAAATAAGTTTAAAATACTGGAAATATTTAGAAATGACCTTAACATCACTATAGGAAATATGAAAGCAGGTAATTTTGACTCCCTGAAAGGGATTACAGAGGATCACGGCTTACACTTTATGTTATTTTATTGGAAGTGTTACGAACTAGTATTATATAGGTACTTCATAATAAAGCAGACCTTAGAGCTTATTTTACGAATTAAAAGTAAAACTCCCAATCGATATCATAATAGTGCACTAATCCCCTCCATTAAACTACTTACAGCAATCTGCTGTTAGAAATTTAAAAAATAATCGGGCTGCCAGCTCTGCAAGGCTTTGGTAACGAATTGTGACATATACATAATATTGACCTAAACTCAAAAGATACAATAGATATAATTCAAATAATGGCTTTCTTTGGTTGCGTCATCGTTTGTGACGTATATCCGGGTTTTCGGCATGTCGTTTATTTTATTTGTTACATTGACATATAGCTAACCTTAAATTTGATAAATAAAAACACCAGGATCGTGTTCAGCCAAATTCGAAAAGGGTATCAAATTAATAACTACTAGCTTCTTTTTCTAACTGAAAATACTTGGGAACTTCCAAAATACTGATGTTTTTTCGTGTGTCCAGGCATATTTTTTTATTATTTAAATATATATAACAATAAGATGAAAATATATAAGTATAAACACAGAACACACCATCCCAAGAAGAAGCGAAGCTTGTGCTATTTCACAATTCATTTTCTGAATGCGCATGTCTGACAGTTGCCATTTTAAGCCCGTTATCTGTCAATGATATGTGATTTTATTGTTTACCAAAGAATTTTCTTTGTTGTAAGCTTTTTGATTATTTACATGTTTTTTTGTGTTTTGAACGATAAAAATTACATTTATTAGTAATGGCGCCAAAAACTTGTGCAATTCGTGACTGTCATTCAAGTGATGGATGAATAATTGAAAAACACAACAAAACTTCGATATCTGTGGAGAAAAGTTTACTGACGCTTCTTTTTTATAACTTCGTTGTCACAGATATCATATTCTTTTTACATTTTCTCTTGGTGTAAAATTTAATTCAGAATCTGGTGAAGTGTAACTTTCAATTATATAAATAATAAAAAATTTATATTCAAGCACCATACTTAGGGCCGGTTTTACAAGAGAGTTTTATACTAGGTATAGTTATTCTGGGAATAAAGTTATACCAGAATTTGTACCTAGTTTAAAACTAGTTGGTTTTACACTAAAAAAAGACGTCACATTGCCGCTACGAAAGGTACGTCTGTATCCTATTTTGAATGACGTAATTTCTCCCAAATTTCTTAAGTTCGACCCTGTAGCACATTTGCATCTTTAACACAATTGTATTAAACCAGGTAGGTTATTGCGGTTGATAAGCCAATACTACTAAATACTACTAAACTGCAAATATCTTGAAATGGGTTTAAAATTAAATTGAAAAAAAACCTTCAATTGCACATTTTCTAATAGAGCACCCTGACACCAGTCCAAAGCCAAAGTGGACGTTTTCTCATTACAATTTATTGAAATTGATTGTCGTTCAGGTACAAATTGTAGGAATCCACTATTATCATGTTATAGGACAAAACATTTTGATATCGAAAATTTTTTAGTGCGAGCAAAATTGAACGAGATTTTAGCGTAAAAGACTTCAATTTCTAGTTCCCTGTTGTTTTTGCTAGCTGCGTCGCAAGCTCCCACCGAATTTATTCGAGAATTTAGTCAACTAATCAGGAAAACAATATTCCATCTCGCAAAAGTTTTATGTTCAACCATAGTTTCCTGACTAAATGCATTTTTGTTTAGTTCATGGTAAATAAATTTTAATAAATTACAATAAATAATCGATTGTTTTTCAAAACTTTTTCAATTTTTATCCCAAATTTTCTTTCCAAAGATTCTCTGATATAAAAAAAGGAATTACCTATCTCAATGATAAAAAAATTCGTACAGCAAAACAGCCACCGTAAATTTTCCAAATCTATCAGAAAAAATTTAAAGAGAATTTGTTTTGTTCTGTTGATACCCTTTTCCACTATGATGGGCAGCAAGCTGGAATAGAAAAGGGTCCATATAACATCCCAAACCGACCTTCAGGTCATAGTATGGGTATGGAGGTAGTTCGGTAAAGCAAAAGGGTCGTTAATAAATGTTGACCGTACGGCTGGCAGGCAGATAGAGAGTAGATCCCGAGAAAGGACAAAGGATTCTCACAGGACGCAGGAAAAGAGGCCAAACAGGAGATGGGAGGGTTCGTCTAAGAGGATGAGAAAGGTCCGGCAATGCCTAAAAAGCATGAATCATGAGAGATGGATCTCGTCGGGATAAGCTCCTTTAGGACGTTGGTTGAGAGGGGTTGGGTAACTGGAAAGACGGGAACTCAAAACAGTGCAGTGCATATATTTTTTTTCTATTAAATAATTGAAAATTATGGAATTTTGAAAGTAATAACGTTCCGATTTGAAGTTTATTATTTTATAGGTTTTTAATTAAAGAATAAAATTTTTAACTAGTAGGTAACGAAAACTGATATTAAAATAGACAATATAAAAATCGAATAATTCAAATACCTTGGAGTACCACTAGAACAAACTGGAAAACAGGAAGCTGAAATCAACGAGAGAATAAGCAAGACAATAAAACTGTATTATGCCATGAATCGAAAATTCATCAATAGAAAAGAGATTTCAAATCAAACAAAAATCAAAGTATTTAAAACCATATACAGACCAGTACTAACGTATGGATGCGAATCGTGGAATCTCTCAAATGCACAGAAAAGTAAGATACAAGCCGTTAAAATGAAATATTTGAGACGTATAATAGGAGCTACTAGAAAAGACAGAATTAGAAATACACATATCAGAGAAGATTTAGGGGAAGAACCTATAGTACAATTTATAGAACAGAGACAATTAAGTTGGTGGGGACATATACAACGGATGAATAATAACAGACAAGTGAAACGTGTATACGAAGCGAAATCGCAGATTAAAAGGAAGAGAGGCAGACCAAGACAGACATGGAATACAGTGATGGGTGACATATTACAACGTAGAAGCACGACATGGAGAGAAGCATCAACTTTAGTAAAAGATAGAAAAGCATGGAAAAAATTTGTTTATGGAATCTAAAATGTAAATCCGACACCTATATGGTATAAGGATACAATGATTTTATATACTAGTAGGTAATTTTGTAAGTTTTTTTTTCATCAAGATCTTTTCTTTTCTCAAAGTGCTTTTAATTCAATAAAGCTACTAAAATGACGAAAAACTTGTTAGATTTTAAATGATTTGAGTAAGGGAAGATAGGGAATCAGATATCTTTAATTTCTCAGCTATAATTACTGTGGATTACTTTGGAAACAATGACATTTTATGCCAAATTATGTCTATAAATAGGCATGATGACTGATTATGAAAAACTGCTACACTATGTTACTATATCCAAATTAAATTGTTTTTCTGCAACCAAATTTTTATTTAAAAACTTACCCGAGGATGATGGTGGGAATGCTGACCGGGCATTGTAGGTTGAGGAAACATATGCACACAATTGGCCTAGCAGATGACATCCTATGCAGGCTCTGCCAGGAAGAAGACTCTGTGAGTGCGAAGGCCTAGCAAGGGTGCGGTTCCACTTACTCGGAGAAGAAAAACCGAGGGCAGAGAGCTAAGCAAGGGAGGCGGTATCCAGGCTATAGCTCTAAATATGGGCAGGACCACAATAGATCTGCAAAGGTCGCAGTGGGAAAGGACAAAGAGCCACTCCAATTCTAATCTAATCTAATCTATCCCCAAACTATTTTATGATAAGTGTATCAAGGAAATTTTGTGAAAAAATAGGTTGCCCAAAGTTCAGAGGAAGTCTGTCTTACATTTTTTGCAAATGTTAAAAATCTGGTGAATCTTATTGCAACGCCACTGGTGTAAGTGAGAAGAGAACGTAAAGAAGAATCTTGTAGTTTTCGTCCGAATAAAAAGTTTCCTGGCGACAAGCGTCTGTCTCTGGCTGAAGGAGAGAAATGACTCGCGGAGTTGCCAGAGCGAGGATTAGTAATTTATTAAATATGTGACAGACCTGTGATGTGGGTTGCTTGTGCTTGGAGAGTTGGATTTTTGGAATTTATATTTCATGCGGATATACTTATAGTAGGTATATATGCGAGTACACACTGAGTTTCTTTCTATTTTTTTTAATGCGCATTTAAAAATACAAATCGACGTGTCCAAGAGTTTTTCCCAACAACTATTATACTTTGCAAGTGCTTGTGAAAGATTGACAAATTGGACAAACATCGATACACTTGATAGAGAAAATATTTCTTGAAGCAAACA
>CAJUYI010000626.1:119194-133092 GCA_910591695.1 Galerucella pusilla | reverse complement strand
CCCTTCCAACATAAATTGACGTGTTTTTGGATTTTTTCTAAATACCAATATTACAAAAGTTATTAAAGGTGGATACTTTTATCTGAAAAGCACTGTATTATAGATAAATATTCTAAGCTCAGTTTACTGAATAGAAAGTATTTTTTGGTCTCCAGAAAGTAACAGAAAAAATATTTGTGGCCAGGTTTGTATAATCCAAATGAAATAGATTCTTCCTATCAGTTGCCTGCTTTCTCTTGTGTTTATATAAAACGCTAAGACAGGATTCTTCGATTGAAGTATGGAAGTTTGGTACATAAAATGCTGGTAGTTAAATCGGTACCTAGTTACGTCCAATGCAATTTTATGCCGCTGTAGAACGCTTCATATTAAAGATGCATGAACCATTTGTATAACGAAGCAGCTATACAACCAAAAACTAATTTTTCATTAAGGTATCACCAGATAATCTTGTCAAAGATGTAAATGTATGTGTATCAAGTTTACAATAGAATATATAAAACTTTGAGATACGCTATCAGATGTTTTCAATATGATGAATAGTTATAGAGCACGTCATCCTCCAAAAATTAATTGCTTTGAGGTGGGATGTACGAGGGAGATCGAAACTAACGTATATAAATGGTTCGTATTTGATATTTGTTCACCCGCGCCAACCATGCTGTTTTATTTATTTATGGGTATTGAAAGGGATTAACAGCGACCCTGTCCCAAAATTTGGAAAATTCGCTATTCTATTCCCTAAGTTATAATAATCATGGTTTTATTGCCCCACGTTGGGCACCAAAGAAACAAAAGTAACTAGAGGTTAAATTTGATGAAAAATTGAATGATGTGAATAATTTAGATCCTAGCCCAACTAAATTTAAATTTGTAGATAACAAATCCAGCTCTTAGTGATCTGTGAACTGACTAAAGATGCAAAAATAATCTATTTTTGAATATATTTTATAGATCAAAGCAAACAACAACAAAGCAGTGCTATAACATTTAGATGAAACAAAATTTGTCACTGCTTACATATTTTTTCAAACAAATATATCTCCAGGAGCTTTCAGATCTACTTAATCTCTTCACAAACTCCTTCTTAACATTTGTAAAATTAAAGAGCAATCAAAAATTAATCCCGCTATAAATAATTTCCCACCTACACCATCTGATCGTAATATATCTCGCTAGTTTTCTACGGTCGGTACGTGGAACTGTGGGTGACCGGCATATAAAACGGCGGTCCTGTTGCGAAATTAATTTATACAATATCTTCTCTGTTTATACAAACTCTTAACTGCGTTATAATTCATCACTTAAGGTGGGTACTTAAGAGAAAATAGTCTTCACGTCGGATAACTGTTTACACGGCCATTTGAAACGGAATCCTTTAAATTATTGAATGTCAAGATTACGTGTACGTTAGAAAATTCTCTTACAATTATATAACCTGTAATAAATTTCGCTGACATAATTATACTTCCTATTAGCAGCTATTTTTAATCACAAAAAGTTTGTTAATAACCAACATCATATTTTTTTAACAAAGAACTGACCTGAATTCCCGATCCCTAAGAACTAAAGTCGACGTTAACAACGTTTAACGGTTAGTAGTGGGCTGGTCTCGAAATCTGAAAATAATCTCTCGAACAAGAGTGCCATTGTCCTTTCCCTTGGGTTAGTCGAGAGGCATTCACGCTGCTTGACTGTCACTTCTAGCATTCCCGGTAAAATAACAAGATCTGACATATTCCCCACGTTTCCCATTCCAGGATAGCTCCAGACGCTGTCGCGACTCATCTCGATCTCATGCCTCACATATCATATATCTGAACGTGTGATTGGCATGTTTTTCTTCTTTACTTTTATTATGAAATATACAAATATTATTTTATTAAACAGATCCACTGTTTAATAAAATATAATAAGCTCTTCGGTGATTAACAAGCTAAAATGATATACAGGGTAAATAAAAGAAATCAATTTATTATAAATATCATAAGGAAGGATTTTTCTATAAAACCTGTTACTATTTCCCGGTATTTCACAATTCCTGCTTTCCAACACTGAGCCGATCACATTAAAAAGGAGATTATTGAAGAGAAGAGGACATTTCTAGGCTAAAGCATGCAAATATTCTAGAATTCCTTCGGGAAATGGGTCTAAAGGAGCTACTAGTCCCCTTCCATCAAAAATTGAAGGAAGAAAGGGATCACAATGGATATCTTAGGGCTTACATACATCAGAGGCTCAAGGATTTCCAAAGGAATTGATGACAGAGATTCTGTATCTGCAAAGTAGGGGGGGTGTACCTTTTGTACATCCTCCCAAGGAGTTGTTCTCCTAGGTCATCGTCCATCGTGTCCTTCCCAGAAAGGTGGACAGGTCAATAGGAGACATCTTCTTTATATCGGCAGGTGTAGGCCAAGACTGACAGAGATTATGATCTTATATAATCTGGAAAGCATATCCTCCAATATTAAACTAAATGATATGAAATATCTGTTGGAGCTCTTCTATATTTATCGTGCTCCTTAGTACATCTAGGCGTCATGGGGATTAACCAGAAATTGATAACAGATGTCAGCCACCACGTAATTGTCCCTATTCTATCCAAACATCTCATACGCTAGGATTCTGAATTGCTGTGCAATTCGCAAGTATGTGGATGGAGGTTTCCTCTTCCAAACCACAGAATCTACATTCTTCTTCCTCTACCATTTTGAGCTTTTTCAGGTGCCCATTCAGGCGACAATGTCCCTAAGTGCAGTTTTACTTTGACCTATGCATTCATTTGACTTCAACCTATTTGGGTACATCAGAAGTACTATTTTCACATTTTCAATGATTATTGTCATTGTCAACCGGTCTAATAGAGAAAAGACCGTTAATGGGAGATGTAGTGAAAGCGGAAGAATGTAAAAAACGACTTGTGCGGGTAATTACTGTTTGTAAAAGCTTATATTATTTGTTTAAACGGTAATTGCAGAGGATGTATTTGTTGTCATTGCAAAAACAACGATATAAAATAATGTTTTAATTAATACCATTTTAATTGGGGTTAGATAGTATTGTTGTAATTAGTGTACAACATAATCTAAACGTAAGCTGTTTTTTTAAGTATTTATTTGTGATTATAAAGAAGTTTTATTTAATGAGGTGCTCATGCTTATGAAAAAAATGCCAAATTATGATTATAACCATTTTATAGAGACGTTGTACCTAATTTATTAATAATAAGGTTCTAATGTTACAGTCATTTCACAGAAAAAACATATTTTCGTCAGTCCACTGTTAACTGAGGTTTAAGAGAGCCTGTCAAGTCGTTTTCTTTGTTCACCGCGACTTCACTTCGAGCAGCTTGTGCTAGAATTAGTGATAAACAAAATTGGTCTTGGTCCTGCAGTCATTGTCTTGGTCTTACGAAAAAGACAGACTTAGCATATCAAGACCAAGACTAAATGAACAAGAACAAGACCAATACCAAGATTGAATATGCAAGAACAACACTAAGACTAAATAAGCAAAACCAAGACCTGACAATTTGAGCTAGACCGAATGAGACTAAGACTAGGTTAGATTAGGTTCTATGTGAGTGGGGCCTTCTCGCCACCTCCACTGCGACCTTCGTTAAGTACATTTTCCACGGTGAGAGTTGTCGCTGCAACTCGAAAAAGTTGCATGCAACTTGGCGTTTTTTTTCGTTGGGCTCGCCGGTCGCATGAATTAGAGCTTGCTCTATTTTCGAGCGAGAAGTCGCTGCGACTAGGGATTACAATTCACCCCGCAATCCTGTACTAAGACTAGGAATATGACTATCCGAGTCTTGATTTTGGTCTGGCTTTGCTCATCATTAAATATAATGGCGAGCTCCATATAAATATGACAAGCTAGGCTAAATTTTTGTGTGACTCCGGTTCGGTTCGCGAGCATTTGGCGAGCATGTATATTCGTATATTTAACTAGAGACAACTGAAACTCTTTTTTATAATTATTTTTATCAGTTCCTTCATCCATTATAACAGACTTCCAATTATTATTTCAGTAACTAGGAAACAAAGAAAATTTCCTTTTTGTATTATGAAACTAAAATGATCCTTCTTCATTCAAAGTTGTTTGTAACCCATTTCTATGAACAGTTACAGGTCTTACAAATTATTCTCATTCAAATCGATATTGTGTTTACTTCGAAGGGTTCGTTCAAATTTGTCATAAATTTTAATGAGACCTTGTAGTAGTTTAAAATCGTATTATACAATCCTTGAAAACAGATTTGCATACTGCAAACAAGAATTTCTATACCTTTATATTTGACGGACTTTAGATGACAGGTAAAGGGGTATTTTTAATTTATGGATACCTATCAATCTTCTACCATAACGGGTTTACTTTGTTGATTTATCAATTAGTTAAAGTTTAATTTAACAACAACCATGGAAATGTTGTTTTCATTGAAGGTTATTAGTTTGCTCAATTGAATTTTCAGAAAATGCTGGTATTGCGATTGTTTAAAGAAATGTAACCACGGAACAAAAATAAATTGAAATGAAACATCAAAAAATATAATTATTGTGGGCTATACTTTCAAATAAATATATAATGTTTGTTTAAACTCTTTTTCATTTTCTAAATCCCATGGATTTTTCAAATTAATATAATCCCAAATATATCTAGACCCCCAAATAGCGTGCCTGAAAGTCATATATTATTTAGTAATTTCTCTTTGAAATCAGAGTATTCAATTCAATAAAACAACTTCCTTATGGTTTTCGTTTCCCAAATTTTGACTTCTTTTGATTTATCGTTTTCATGATGTTAGCAGGGTATATCGATAATAGAATATGAATTTATAAATTAGAAAAATATTTTTTATGCTGCCACTTTAGAAAATACGTTTTTCTACGACCACTATCGAAGGTCGCCTTATGTGCCAGAGACCGGAAAAAGCTTTTTCCTACGACCATATAGGAAATTAACATATATCGCACTCTCTACTCTGGCGGAAAGTTTCTCATATCATCATAGTGACGTTATTTTGAAAATATTTTGCATTACAAACTGATTATTTTAAAAATAATCTTGTAGGTAGGTACAGTTATTGATCTTTTCAAATGAATAAAACCATCATATTTCGTAAATTTATCGCGTGATCGTAAAAAATATATACTAATTATAAAAGTGAAAAATAATGAAGAAGGCTTATGTCAAAATTCTCAAATTATAACACAGAGCATAGAAATCGTATTTGAGAAGTGTAAGTGAAATATTTATTACATAAAGGTGTAAACGAATTATAATTGTGAGATAAACTTAAAATAAAAAGTGTTAGTCTCGGTTTTTTATCATAAGTTGATACTGATAGTAGCGAAAAACCTAAGATACTTTTTAAATATTTATGGCCGTAGGAAAAATAGTGTACATAACTCGTTGCAAAGTAAATTTCACTCATTTCATTTCCGCACTCACCGATGTCAACATTATTTTTAAAGAACCATTACATTAAACAATATTTGTTTCAATTATCGCATGGTCGTAGGAAAAATAGTGTACATTACTTGTGCGAAAGTGATTTTTCACACTCGTAGAAGTGTCTCACTCGGCTTGTGTCTCGTGAGACAATACTTCCCACTCGTGTGAAAAATGTCACTTTCCGCACTCGTTACGTAATATACTATTGCCGGTCCCTGACGTCCATTTTGTTTTCATTTTTCCAATCGCTCTATTATAATACAATCTACCTTGATTTCGTTACTATGGTAACAACGTTTCGATATATTGTCGAGTGATGACAGTTCGTTGATTTTTAATTTGTCGTTTATGTCAAACTTATTACTTTATCTGGTTTTAGTTTTGTTAATCACTTTGTAATAAAAAGTAAAATAAAGAATTGAATGTATATCGAAGTGTCCGTATTAAAAAAATATTGTACGTCACGCACCCTAAAATAAGTGTTTTTCAGGTATCACCAATCTGCTTGTCTCGACCTGAAAAACCCTACTTTCCGGTCTTGTAACGTAAATTACTATCATTTTTCAACTAGGAAAGTGCGTCGTTGCCTGTCTAAATCGGAAAATTGACAACTGCTCAAAAAAGTGACAGAACTGCTCGGTGAAGTACCTACTTTCCGAGCTTTTGTCAAATTCAGAACCAATTAATAACATCAAATAGAATTCTTAACGTGGGAGTAAACAAAACCAACCTGGAACTTCAAAAATCGTATCCAATATTATTGATAACACAAATATGATTCCTAAGATGAGCAATAAACATTCTGTTCCTGTATTAATGGTAACTGCACAAGAATATTTTATGCGCCACACTCGAAAACTGTATTTACAGAGTTTGCATGCTTTCAAGGCACCGTCTTCAAGGCTAGCCCTTAAGCACCGGGCCCCGCGAAGCTTTGAGGGGGCCAATGATGCAGAAAAAATGTTATGATGAAGAAAAACTAAAGAAAAAATAAATAACTTTATTCCACTATTGTGAATAAATATCGTTGGTGAAGTTTTTGTATCACTTTTTCTTATTTGAGGTTAGGTACCACGCAAAAATGTTTAATTCCAGCAAATGTTCATTTGATAACAATTATTTATATGAAAAATTGATTTTTCCTCACAAAAATACCTTATACTACCATATAATTTATCTTTATATCACTTAGATGTATACTGTTGTTGTTGGAACAATCAATCAAGAAAATTTAAAAATACAAGTTCTTATAAAAGCGAAAACAATTTCCTAGGTGGTATAATAAAATTTAGTATAATTAAACCAGCGGGATATACATCAACTCTTCACATCACATAACATGCTAACATACCTACTAACCATTTTTTATGGTTTCGCTTCTGTTTAGTAAAACTATAATGCAATTTTTACATGAAGTGAACGTGGAGGGTTTCACGATATTAATTTGACAGTAGTTGCGTGTCTAATGTAGGTAACCTAGAGGGTTAATGACTTATTTCGAGGGTAATAAATTTTCAGAGAGGGAATAGATTTCATTCACATATTTCATTTCAATTATAACCGTGACTTTTGTTATTTATCAACAACAAAAACAAAAGTGAAGTAAGAGCCATCCCTAGTGACACGTATAGAGAACAGGATGCGAAAAAGGATTGTTTAATTTTATATTTTTTCTTGTAAAATATCATTTGGGAAATTTCTCTTGGCAAGAATTGGATCAAACGGATCAAATTCATGGTTCTGTCTCTTACTTTCCCAGTTTAAATGACCTGGTTAAGAGTTTCTACCTTGCTCAGAAAAATTTATTTTTATATGGAGATGACCATTTGTCAATCTCCGTTTAAATTGGTGTTCTTAATCTATCTCGTTCCGGATCTCCTCTTATGCAATCCTCTGTCATTCGAAAAAAAAGGTTCCGGAAATGTGAAGCAGCCTTTAATTTCTTCCTCAACTTACTGATTCGCCAATTCATTTCCTGTCAATTCCCGGCAGCCAAACTAAAGACACTATGTTGTCTCTTGTTAGCCTATTAATGGGTTCAGTTTAGCAGTCTGGATTCAGCCTGGCTGTCAGTGAATATTGCTATTTTTGTTAGGGCATTTCAGAATAGCGTCTTAGCTACATCGATATCTCCCCAAATTTTCCATAATTACACCAGAATTCACAATAGACTGCACACTGTAGCTAAATGACTTTTAGTAAACTGTTAACAAAACACAGATCCTGACTGAATGAAAAAATCTATAATCGCAATTTAGGTGGAATTTTTTGGGAAGGTATTTATCTACCTAAAATAAAACAAAATTTTAAACCTTTTTTATACTAGCGCGCTAAAAGTACACTTTTCCGCACTCTTATTAGTGCGGAAAGTAGATTTGTTAAGTTTTTGGGGATTATACTGACATTTGAACATTTAAAATATATATTTGTATAATTGCAGTTTACCAAATGACCGAAAAATTAATAAACTTATTATAATTCTGCCACAATTCTTAATAAAAAAAACGTATTTTCCAATAATTTTTTAATGGCCCTGGTATAAGCCTCATCAAATGAATGTCAAATAATGATAATTAATTTGTTGATATGTATTTAACAATAAATTTTCTTTTATGTTAACTTTTGGGTTATTTTCCGCATGCTAGTAGAAAAAATAGTGTACCTAACACGTGCGTGAAGTGACTTTTTCGCACGCGATTGCTGGCCTAACTCCACTAAAGCGTCATTCGGCCATCTGCAATAGCGTGCCAAAAGTATCAGTTTCTGCACTAGTTAGTTAAACTACTATATTGTCAAATGGGTAGTGATTGAAAATTAAACTTATATGTAATGATTAATTCACATGTGCTTTTGGTTTTTCTAAATCTTTTCCTATTGTTCTCTAAGGCTTATGGTTATAAAAGACCAAAAACTTACATTAGCTCAGGGACATTTATGAAAATTTCTGGATATGTTCAGATTATTCTGTAATATTATTCAAAATGACCGTAGTTTTGCGTTTTAAAAGTACATAATTCACAAAAATATATAAAATATATAAACTTGTCGAGCAGCATACAATGAGCTTTAGAAGCTTGTGTGTGTGCTGCAGCTGGCTACGTATTTATTATATATATATGTATGTATTCAATTATGATTATCAATATTAAGACTGCATATAATTTTACATATAATTATTTGAACATAAGTACCTACATTTTAAAGTATCTGATACATATTATTACATATGTTATCATAGTTCTTCACTACCCACATTTTGATTTTGTGCTTAAATCGTTTATAATTCATACATTTTAGATTATTAGGTAATAAATTCGGACCCTAACCAAGTGTCTTTGTGTTAGTGAAAATAAGTTATTTGGTAATATTAAATGCATGTTGTCTCTTGCCCTAGTGTTTATATCATGATTCACGTAATTATTAAATAAATTAGATTTTTTACAGAATTTATAAGCATTCACAATATATAATTCTCTAATATTCAATACTTATGATTCATGAACAGTAGCTCTGAAGGATACTTTTTCTTCTTGAACATCATAACTTTAAGTAGGTACATATTTTTGTGTAATATGTAATTTCTGTAAGATAGATGGACAAGTTGATCCTCATATGACCAGACCATAACTTAACAATGAATTTACAAAAGCGTTATAAATTAGTTTTATTGGGTTGAAGGAACAAAACTCTCTCAGCTGGTAAAATTTGTAAATCATTTTTGTGATTTTGCTTGTTAAATATTCTATATTATTATCCCATTTCAAACAGTTGTCAAACAATATTCCTAGATATCTTATGTTGTTTTTAGCACTAATAGTTGATTTTCATTGACAGAAATTATGAGTGTTATTTCTAAAAAATGAGGTATTATGTATTAAAATGTTTTTTCTTTCCGGAATTCCCCTTTTATACATTGAAAAAGTCACGAAGGTGGATTTTCAGCATTAAGCATTAGAAATTAGGTTTTATTACTCTATCCCACATAAAAATAGACTGTAATTTAATTCTAATGATCCTGGTCAGTATATGAAAACCATATAATTATCTTATCATTTAATTAACCTAGAAATAAGAGTGATAAATATCATTACAGTAGTCATATTAATAAAGTTTTTAGTCCCACTGCATCTATCGTTTTAAAAACCCTCAGCAAACTTAACATATGACTATAGTTCCCTCAGGATGCTTTAAATCGAAATTTAAACTTTAGCGGGTTGAAAATATACACCAGTGTACTTTTTTCAAGGGTAGCATGGTCGAATGCAATGTTTGTATAGTGTTTGAATCGAATAAGGAATGCTCTGATCATTTTTCTATCCATTTATATCTGTCTGTCTATTTCCTTTTTGATGCCGTCCTCCCTAACCCCTAAGCACGAGCGCCCGAGATGGGGGCAAGACATATGCTACATTTTTTATGTAATTATAATGAATAGAAAAATAAAAAAGTAGTTGTGAGTTGAAGAGAAAAATGTATTAATACTGCTAGATGCTTCTGCTCATGAGGACAACAATAAGTAAATGACTTCGTATATACCAATGGCTTGCAGATGGAGTCAAAACAATTATTTAGATCGACTTTAATCACTTCTTAGAGAAAATAATAAGAAATGTGATGTTCATTCATTTATAGTGTGAAGCATTTTTATGCGCAACTGAATTTTAAGATTGGTTACTGCCTAAATTATTTAACAGGATATTTAAAATTCTTAATTCATTGAATAAGTGTATTTAACTAGCTTATCTTCTCCCCTCTGGAATTAGTTAAAGGGGAGTCGCTGTACTGTTACTGAGGAACGATGATCGCCTCGACGTTTGGAGGGTGAATTGTTAAAAGCTTGATAATTTTTAGTATTTGAATGTCGTTAATCAAACATCCTTTGGCAATTCTCTGTTGTTGTTGGTCGTGATTATACGAGCACGAATTCGAATATGAATTAATGAATAAAATGCTAAAAGAACCGTGGATCGATATTTCTCGTTGTTTTCAAACAGTTTCAAGTTAGTTTTAAATTAATAATTTAATGGTTTTACTTTTAATTTTCTGGTTTATGAATTATTTACGTTATACTTGTGAAAGCGGGGCTAGGCTATATTAGGTATTAGCTGCTTTTTTTTGTATTCTACAAAAGAGTAATAGAAAGTCGTTAATTAATTACTAATGTCATTGTCGATTAAATTTATTAGGAATGGACAAAATATGGAGTTAGTTACTGGTTAATCCGTTCAGTTTCAAATTGTAATTAGTAATTTATGCATAAAGTGCTACTTTTTATCATGGATGGGAAACTTAACGGCAATTCCAAAAAAAAACTTTATGCATATACTTAGTTAGTCATATCGAAAGACTCTTTTTGAAAATTTATACAATAAATTAATATAATAATAATAATAATAACTGTATTGCTTATAGAAAACAATGTTTACAGTAAGGTTATGTGTGTGATAATATATAATTTTTTTTTAAGTTTACAAGACAGTTTGTAATGAAAAATAAAAACAAAATAAAATAAATACATTATTCATCGAGTATAAAAGACCTCAATTTGAGAATATTCCAAAGGTAGCAGCATATAGTTTTTCCCTCAGATAGGTTTATATTTTGTAGAGCATTTACTAATGTTTCCAAACAAAATATGAAAAATAGTTTCCTTCTCGTCCATGTTACAAACAGTACATGTTAAAGTAGGATCTATAGGTACTATAGGTTATGCCGTTTAATGTGAACTTCATTTAAAATTGATTAACCGTACGGAGTTGAGCCAAATTACTAATGATCTGAATTGGAGACTTCAACAGTAAATAATTGCTTGATTCACGTGGTGAAAATAGAGTACGATGACGATGTAGCAATATCGGATTGGTGCAGGAAGGTATAATATTTGGAAAACAGTAGTTTTTTGTGCTGTTAGATGACGACCATAAGTCAATTGATTCCATAACTGCAGTGATTCAACGTCAACAAAAAATTGTTTGATTTAGGATGCCCAATTATACTTTGTGGCGGAATTCATAATACGTATAGCTGTTGCTCAAAACAAAGTCTGGGATAGCGAAATTTTTCCATTTGAAGAATCTTTAGTAACCAATTTATTGTCATTTTAAAAACATTGTAAGACAACTTAACTCTTAAACTGTATGGATCTTAGTTTGGTACAGCGGTGCTCTTTCATTAAATTATACACTAGCTTGAATAATACTGGGCCAAGTAAAACAATACCTGTTACTTAAGCTACCCATACAAGTCACTCGCACTCTTGCACAATTACGGGTGTCCAATATTCTTAACATTTTTTTCTCTTCTAACGGTAATAGCTATAATATTAACCCGAAAAAACTATGCACGGTTTGTAATGAGAATGAATACGAAACCCTCCACCATTTGTTATTTGATTTTCTAATATATTCAGTAATGAAGCCAAAAGTCAATTGTTTTGATAATTTTAATGCACTAATTTTCACTCTGAATAACTTAAGTTATGAATCTGCCAAGATAATTACTGGATATATATATGGAAAATCTTAAAATTACGTTCTTTTATTTTGAATGAATAGTTTTATTTAATTTTTTATTTTGTTGTATTTGAAGAATATTGAAATTTTTGTTAATCCCAAACCCTTGCTGTGAGCTCTATGTTTGAGAAGCAATAAATGTATTATTATTATTATATTAGTCATATCTGTATCTTATGACATTCATTTACTGCTAACTATTATACTTGACAGATCTAGTTTGTTTTTCAAAAAGCGAATTAGGTTAGAAACACCGAAAAAATGGAAGATTTCCTCACAATTTTCACTTTTAATAATACAAGAGGTTTGTATTTTATCGGGTCATAATGAGAAATTGCTAGCAATAAGAAAAAAAAATTGTCAACTATTGAAAACACAGCACGCGAATATCTAATTAAAACTCCAAAATTTGAAATAATTTTTTTCAGACGACGCCATCTGAAAGTTCTCGTTCTGTATTCATTTACATACCGAAAGTTGCGGTTTGAGTGTTCTATGTAGTGAAAGTGACAGTTCCGTACTGCAAAACACTTTCGAGACGCTCTGCAGGTAGAGATATTCCGAGGGGTAAACCACTGAGGAAAATAGTGTACAAATTAGAGAAAATACATTGAAAATACACAAAATACTCTAAAAAATACTAGTAGGTATCATTAGAAAATACTCCTGAAAATACATGGAAAATACAGAAAATATCTGTTAAAACATTTCTTAATCGCATATTTTTTTGTGAGAAAAGAAATATAGATTTTCTTAAAGAAAATACTCGGGAAATACCTGGAAAATATATATATATATAGAAAATAGTGTACATATTTTGTATCAGTGGTTTACCCCTCGACATATTCAACATTGAATTCATTCAACATTACTTTCTGCAAATAATTAATAAATTAATATTGACATTGCAAATATCATTAAGTACATTATATTGTTCAATGAATAAAATGTTTATAATTTTCTATTATTTATATTCTTTCCTCAGTGTAATTGAAAAAGTGTTGTATCTTATGCGTCGTCTAAAAAATGTTGAGTACGCCGCGGCTGTAATACTACTTGGTTGGACTCGTCTGTTGCTCGCCTCGCTTCGCTCGTATCGCAATTTTCAGTCCTTGGCATACAAATGACTATTGTAGTCCTTCCAGTTTATTTTCATTACATAATCTGGCCTTTGAAAATACTTCACATTTGTTAAGAGCTGATGTACTGGATTTCCTCTTTTTGGGTTATTCTTGTAGGATTTCAAGTGCAGCTCATGATGAATTGAACTGTGTAGGTGAAGAGGTTAAATACAATAATCAATTCTTCACATTATTTGCTTTGTGGCATTTTAGCAGTGGTGTTCCAAATTTTTTTTAACTATTGCTTCTTTGTAGTCTTCTAGCTCCATTTTCGCATATTGAAAGCCCAATCTTACAATATTAGATTCAGCTTCTTTATGGAAGTATCTGTTAGGTTACATTGATGATTGAGTCGCAACTGTATTAACAATTTCACTAATTTAATTGCTCGTAGACTTACCGAATCGATTCATTGTTAGTGTTTAATAATTGTTAATAATAAGTTGTTGAAAAGAGTGTCTAAATATTTATTTTGGCTATTGACACCGCGATAATTGATAAAAAAATTAGTAAGGAAAAAAACCACTAGTGCATTTGTCGGGTGTAAAAATTCGGAAAAACGAGTTTCTTAGTAATTTTTTTAACAAAAAGCATGCGCGAGAGTGGTTTTGAAAATCCGAGTCGAAGTCGAGGATTTTTCTGCTTTCGCGAATGTCATTTGTTAAAACAAATTACTAAGAGACGAGTGTTCCAATTTTTTCACAGGAAAAGTTAGATGCACGAGGGATATTTGGTATGATTATTTCCTGAGTTATATAAACATTTTATTTTAATACAGACAGTTCTTTGTATTCTTCCCCATTAGCTT
>CAJUYI010000626.1:105263-119184 GCA_910591695.1 Galerucella pusilla | reverse complement strand
ATATTATTTGCCCTTGCACATGCAAGTATTGCATAGACCTCTGCTTGAAATACAGAGGCGTATTTTCCTAGCGTGACGATTCCTTCATATTTGCTCGACTTGCTGTATTTGCCCGCTCCGGTGCCGAGGTCATTTTTTGATCCGTCTGTATACCAGATCAGCATGAAACTTAATATACAGGAAATTGAATCCGTATTTATTGCGAAGATCCAGTCTGTAATAATCTTGAAAATAACCGATATTTGGCAACGTTTGAGTCTCAACAAATTAACAGCACTCTTTAATTTAATTAAAACCTCTAAGGCTGGCAACTTAAAAATACAAAACATGTGATGTAAAATAAAATACCGCGACAAAAGCGAAAGCTCTAAACATAATGTTTGATTATTTTGGATATTTTTTAAAATTGTATTATGACTATAGTCCGATGCTGTCCGCTGCAAACACCAGCTATTAGAAAAAGCTTTTTATAAGCCACTTTTTCAAAAGTGTATAGGTTAAGTTGCCTATCGTATAAGTTATTTATAATCTGGAATATTTAACTACAACTGTTCGTAATTTACGAGGTCGCAGCAAGATTTATAGGCGTTGGATTCTTATACGTTTCGGATTAAAACAGCCTCGAATTTTTATATAACCAAACAACAGGTATGTGTGAATAAATTATTGCCTCTTCTAGTAGCATTTGCTTTTTAAAAGAAATATATATGCATATTTATGCTTTATTAGGAGATGAGACACGAGATTGTTATCGTTTGATTTATAAATTGTCAAGGAAGTCAAATGTATATATCACTTAAAATGTTTTGGGTGAGCTTTTAAATAAGAGAATTATTAAAACAATGCTGGCAATTTTAATGGAAGTCTAATGTTACTAATTGGTCGGGTTTTAGAAAAATTATGGGAATCCTGCGGAAAACAACATAAATAAAGCTCGGTAGTAGTTGATGGTTTATTTTAAAAACCATTAAATTCCAGACACTAATGGGATGTCGCTAGTGTGTCAAAAAAGAAGAGAGTTGATAGATGCAAGGAATGAATACAGGCTGTTTCACCACGACCTTACACTGCAGTCTATATATTGGAGATTATTCACACGATTTCTTTAAAAATTTGCATGGATGGAGAAAAAGTTATGGAAAATATTTTGACAAACATGTAACTTTAAGTTATACCTACCGAAAGTAAACGACAGCTTTGTTATTTCAAATGTAACAACCTGTATAATATTATCTTTTCGGATTCTATGTTAAATTTTAATGTCGTTTTGTGTAGTATATAATAGTATGTAGGTATATACAGGGTGTTTTCAAATGAACACTTACAACGTTTGTATGTAGATTCCTCTCGTAACATTGGACAAAATGTTATGAGGATTAAGGGGTCCAGCACATTTACTTTTCGGAATACAGGGTGTTGAAGTTCTAAAAAATTAAATGTTTTAATTCAAACTTTAAAATCGATGGAGAAATTGATTTGAAATTTGGCAGGTTGTTTTTAAATGTAGAAGGGCATATTTTGATGGAGACATATTTTTCATTTTTTGATCCAGTGCTGTAGATTTGGAAGAATATGTTACCTTTACCCTCCCATTTTTTACGCTACTCACATTTGAAGCAATTTTTATTAAATTTTGTATTCCTCTATGGTTTTCACGTGAAAAACGAATAACCTTTACATATCAAACGATTTGTAGTTTTCAAGATATTTATTGATATGCAATTTATGAAACAGCAATGAATCTAAAGCATTCGGAGAAGATTGTTGAAAATATTTGTCCAAACTTGTGATTTTATTGATAAAAGAATTAAGCAGCCAACAAATTACAAAAGATGTTCAAAATTCTGTCCATTTACATTTATACAAAATTTGCAAGGTTTTCTCATCGAAAATCGCATACCTTGGAAAGACTGGCGATTGCCGGAAATAATTGCTGTAGCTGCATGAATTCTTTCTATTTCTTTTTAAATAAAATCACAGATATTTTCAACAATCTTCTCCCAATGTTTTAGATGCACTGCTGTTTCATAAATTAGTTCCTGTTACATATTCTTACCATAAGTACTTGGTAGTTATTGAAAAAAAATACAAGAAACATTTTTACTTATCAAAAAGTGATCTTGCAGACTTTATGAAATCATTGAATATCTTGAAAACTGCAAATTCTTTGATATGTAAAGGTTATTCGTTTTTCACGTGAAAACCATCGAGGAATACAAAATTTAATAAAAAATTTCTTCAAATGTCAGTGGCGTAAAAATGGGAGGGGAAAGGTAATATATTCTTCCAAATCTACACCACTGGATCTGAAATTGAGAAATGTGATTCCATCAAAATATGCCCTTTTACATTTAAAAACAACCTGCCGAATGTCAAATCAATTTATTCATCCATTTTAAAGTTATCGAATTAAAGCATTTAATTTTTCAAAACTTCAACACCCTGTATTTCGAAAAGTTTATGTACTGGACCCCTTAATCCTTATATCATCTTGTCCAATTTTACGAGCGATCTTGCGAAAGTTGTAAGTGTCATTTGAAAACACCCTGTATAACATTTATACTTATCGAGATATTTTTCTTATCAAGAAATTGACAGGTGCAGACCTACATATTGAAAAAAATGATAAGAAGTTCGAAAATGTTGAATATCATGTCAACTGTCAAAAGATATGTCAACAAAGTCGAATCTCTTTACACATCGGGGTCTTTTGGAGGATTACCTAGAGCTGTCGAATGTGTTAACTTTTTATAATTCAAATCAATATTATGGGATTTTCTAGTATTTTAATAAAAAAGTTTGACAAGTTAACTGATACTCTTACTAATATTAATTATTAACGAAGTTTTTTATTTTAATTATTTAATCATGCTGTCAAATGTATTGGTAAATTCCATACTTATATCAACTTATATTAAATAATAATAGTGACGAAATATTTATCACACATATTCTCACAAATTAATATTAAGTATGATTTAATAGGTTCGAATACCGTTTAAACAAATGTTATGGATAAAAAGTGAAATCAGCAGTACGCAAAGAGGATTTCTCAAATATGTTGGATATAGTTGTGTTAGTTTTTCAAGAAACTACATAAGGGTAGTTAAAAAAATATTATGCTCATATGCATTAATTACTCGAAAAAAACAAGGTACCTACTGCCCAAGTTCACAAACTGTTCACTCAAGCACTTTCCTAACCTAACCAAATGTTCTAGTCGAGTTTGCGTACACGGGATGTGTGTGGATGCTGGAAACTGTTCGGCATCACAGAAAATTAACAGCATACACCATGAAAATTAATGAATTGGATGAAACATTCAAATTTTCTAACAGCTGCAGCCTCAAATGTTGATATTTGTATAGAAATTAAACATTGTGACGTTATACTTTTGCTATCCAAAAATGATGAATTTATTTTTATTTTTGATGCATTCATTTACCCACATATTTTTAAATAATTTTTCGAAACTCTAAGGGAACTCCCTGCTTCCCTTTGGCGACTCTCTTCAATATTCTACGTGCCAACTATGTAACTCGTATCAAAATAAAGAAACTTATGCAATGTTGTATTCGATTTATATTTTATGAACAATAATAAATGTGACCGATAAAAATTTATAAACATTCATTAAAACCCATACATGAAGAAATAACATGTCGGTATTATAACTACCGTTCAGAAAGATGAATTATATTAATATCAAATAAAAATTATCTGTTTTCCCTTTTATCTCATATACTGTTATTGAAGCTATTAATAAAAGCCGAGCATTATTATTTGCACTTAGTTTACAAAGAGATAAATTAATATAATTATATGCCAGGTATTTTTTTCTCTGATTGAGATAATGGCGGTTAGATATTACTGGTGAACTTTTATCAAATTTATTTGTACAGAATCTGATACGGTTTTTTAAGACGTAATTTTTCTCCGTTCCCTATAGTGTTAATCATAAACCCACTATATCATATTACATTTTTTTATGTCTGTATTTCTATAGATTTCGTTTTTTTTTGGTCTCGCAGAAGAAAATCATCGAGTGTAAAAAATCAGGGAACTACGATGAATTTATCATACACTGACAATTCAATTGTAGGATATTTTCATTCGCCTACACTAGGTATTTTTCGTGGCTCAGTGGTGGAATTATTGATAGAAGCAGAACCGGATTTAAAATATCTACTCGACAATATAATTCGGCTTTTGTAAAAAATTGTGTCTTGGTTCTGAACCAACTTTCAAGCAAACATGATTGTTATGACAGTAATTTTGATAACAACTATCTTTTATCTTTGATACATCGCAGAAAAATGAGTTTTAATAAAACTTTTAATATTTAAAATGAGTTTTTATTATATTTCTGAGCCTTACGTAATTTTATCAATAAATTATTAGTTATGTAACTTCTTATTATCATGCTATTCATCATGTAAATAAATAATCTTTTCCTCAAAATTTTTCTATATTTCTGCTGATATTTGACTTGGGATTAAGTCTTTATAAATTGATATTATTCAACGACTCTAAAGTTTTTTGAAATAACGAGTTTTTACTTCTTCACCAGCGTTTGAAATCATCTCTGTTACCTAGATTCTATTCATTTACAATTTATTATTAAGTCAAGTCTCGATCACAACAAATTAACTTAACTTATTTACTATTCATTTTTTTGGAATATTTTCTGTTACAGCTTGTATAAAAGTTTCTGATTATTACTCAATTTCTCCCAAAAAATGTTTTGTTGAAATATCTGCCTTCTTAGAGATAACATTGAAGCCGATTCTGAAAGCGTATAGTTGTTTGTTCTCGCGCCTGTCTTTCACTTGTCACTTTAGCCGTCTTGACATCATTTGTGATGACCTTTTTAAGAGATATTTCGTATCGAGGTCACTATATTAGACTGCTATTAACCAACACCAAAACATATGTTCATATGTTCATATGCCAAAAAAAATGTATGCACGAAGCAAGTAGATACGTAGAGAAACTGAAACATTTACTTTTAGTGAAAAAGTGAAATTTTTTTTTATTCAAAATATATATTTTGAAGGGCGCACTAGTTAGACAGACGTCAGATTCGAGGTCAGTACGTTAAAATACAAGTAGGTAGGTAGTTTTGGTGAAATATACAAACCCTGGATAGAATGGTGTTATTTTAAACAAAGCAATTTTCAGAATGCTGAAAAACTTATAGCTCCAGTAGAAGCTCGATTTCCCATTTGAAATCTACTAAGCAGCTTTCCTGAAAATTTGGAGGAAATCGAAGTTCGGAGAAAAAAGTTCATGCTCTCTGATTTTTGGAAAATAAGTTGACTTTAGACGGCCATATTTTAACTAAATAGAAGGCAATCAACAAAAAGTTGAGTAGATTTCATCGAAGAAGAGGGCACACGAGCTAGACAGACGTCAGATTCGATTAAGTAGATAGTTTTGGTGGACTATACAAACCCTGGATGGGACGGTGTTATTTTAAACAAAGCAGTGTTCAGAATGCTGAAAAACTTATAGCTCGGATACAAGCTCGATTTCCTATGTAAAATCTACTAAGCAGCTTTCCTGAAAATTTGAAGCGAATCGAAGTTCTTGCTCTTTGGTTATTCGAAAATAAGTTGACTTTAGATGGTCATAACTTAAAAAATTGAGTAGATTTCACTAGAATACACCTGAACGAAAAATATCAGCTACTGATTAACTGTCTAGTCCGGAAACTGTAGATATGCCAGTATTTCAAAAATAGGAAAAATATCTAGCAGCTTATCGTGAAGCCGGAGCCAATGACCAATTTTTTTCTTCAAAGAGAATGGTTCACATAGAATAATGTTGCCTTAAACGAGTCTCTAAGTTATATAGAAGCTGAGATAAATTTTTTAAAATGTCTAAAATATAACTTTTTCGTATTTAAAAAATATCCCCAGTGGCAGGAGTTGATCGTACCAGGTTTAAATTTTTGAGAATCATTCCCTTTTCTAGTGTATTTTCGGAAAAAATCTGCATCAAAATCCCTGACCAAAGCACGCAAATTTTCGCCGAAAATTAATGGATCTGCCCGTATATATGTAAATAGGGACTAATTGACCTATTTTTGGTCTCAGAATAAGTGATATAATGTTTGACCAATCTCTTTATCATACCTATAATAGTATTTTATGCAACAATCATTGTAATGATAGCCATTAAGACACGAGCATGTTGTAGGATAATAAGTATATTATAAAACAGGAGAAAAAGTATATTTGTAAATTGAAGTCTGTTGTTACAGAAATATATAAAGTAAGGAATATCTCTATACCTGATGAAGTAAGCTAACTGCAATATTTTTCCTACAAAATGTCGAAGCCAAAATGTCAAATAATGTTCACCGAAGCGTGACGTTTCGAGCCTCTGATCGGTGTTTGAGCTGATTTAGTACTGTCATCATGTCTACTTTCTTAAATTCATTTATTTACTTTGCTTCTTTTATCATATTTTATTTTATCCTTTTCATCTACTCCGTCAAATACTTCGTTCGCTCGTTTGCTGTATTATTTAAAATTTTCATCCGCTTGTTTTTCATTGTACGACATTTAAAACGCATCAGTATTAATTTTCCTTAAAGAACTGTCATCGTGTTTTGTGTTCTTAGCATAAGAAATAAATAAAAAAGAGGAATTTCTTTTATTTATCACGTGGCGCACAAAAGTCGGCCTCACCGAGATAACACAAAGAGACCTTACATAGATAGCATGCAATACTGCTTAAGTATTAATATTTTATATGTACACCAGTGGCGTATCACCGAGATTTTCATAACTTTAAATATTTTAGTGAACGAAACTTGTATACAAACAAAAACAATTTAAAGACTATATTCATTTCATAAACATGAATGAAGAGACTTGGAAGTATTCAGCTGGAAGCTATTTAGTTTATTTTGTGGAATCAATATTATTTGATTATTTTTGGGAAATGTTGTTGCTGAATACGACTCATTAGCTGATAAATTGGATACAATTCTGCTGCTGGGAGTAAAAAATATATCACTTGATGTGAAGCAATATCGTCAATGCCATTTCTGGCCGCAGTATTTTACATTTTTCTACAAGAGCAACAAAAATAATAATATATTTCTTATTAACATCTCAAAATGGCATTAGGTACTCCACTGCCAATAAATATTTAATTTTATATACAACCACCGTGGATTTCACGAGTCTCATATTTTATAGCTGTTTGTCAAGCTCTTTAGCAGTTCTTGTTGAAAATTAATTTCACTCTTTATGGTGCGCCGACTGCATCCAAAATAGTAATAAAAATCAATTTTTGAGAGTGGTCAAATGTTTTGACAAACTTTTCGTTTGGACGTGATGCTAATATGTGGGATTTTAATGATAAATAAAACCATTTGCAAGAAATTCGGATTAGATGATAGTAATTAGGAAGAAAATACATACCTATATATTTTTATGGTTTAGATGTTATTTGAAGATTATACTCTGTACTTTTGGCAAATTCTAATGTCCAAAACTAGGTTTTTCTATTCTTCAACTCCTTTCAATATATAATACACAAGAAACAAGAGTATTCAGAATCTTTAGGGTGCTTGAAATCCTCCATTTTCCTGTCATTTGTCATGTACTTAAAAGTTTCACGAAGGTTTGATATATCAGTCATCAAATAATAAATCAAGACAGTTACCAAATCTTCCCAAAGTTGAATGTTCAAGCTCACTTGGGGCGAGTTGTATCAAACACTTAAACTCGGTTTAATGATAACTGATGTTTAGACTGTGGCTGATTGATGTATTTATTATCAACAATTACATCAGTCTAAACATCAGTCATCATTAAACCGAGTTTAGGTGTTTGGTACAACTCGCCCTTAAAGATATTATGAGAATAAAAATATTTAAATATTTGATACCTCATTTTGCTCTTGTACACCAATTCTGTATCTGTATCTGTAAAGTAGGGAGGGTGAGTGTAGGCTCACAGCACTCAGGCCACATGTGACTCATTGTACATCCTCCCGAGGAGTTGTCCTCCTAGGTCATCGTCCGTCCTGTCCTCCTTTATATCGGCAGGTGTACGACAATACTCACCGAGCACACACTCTCTTATTGACGATAACTCCGGTCACTCGCATAAGACATGCCTGACAGTTTCATCTTTCTGTTCACACATCCTGCATAGAGGTGTGTCCACTAGCCCCATAGTATGGAGGTGTTTCCTTAGTTGACAGTGGCCAGTCAGAAATCCTACTGTTAAACGTAGGTTTTTCCTGGTCATCGCCAAATATATCTTCGACGCCAGCTTCCCAGGGTCGCCCAGGGGGATCCTGGCAAGACTGCATCATTTGATTCCATCCCATCTCTTAAGGGATTGATTGATTGTACACCACTTAATAATACCATTGCAGAAATATCATCTTCAATTATAGATTACAGTACTTCTTGTATTTTTATTTTATAAAATTGTTAGGTGAATTTTTCACCCTACAAAAGCTATTTCGCTAAATAATTAATTCCAAACTCTGTATAAAATATGACAATTTGTAGTTTTATTGAATCATTTAATGCTTTAAAAATAGATACACCAATTTATTATCTCCTCAAGCGAATCAGTTCAGTTCACTGACTCAAAAATAAAAATGTCTAGGTCTGAAAATAAGCTTTATCTTGATTTTTATTATTCATTTCTGTCTGCACGGTGACATATGTAGAACTTTTATTCTCCTAATGAAAACATAAAAGCTATTTAATGGGCTATAAATTCATATTTTTATCAATAATCTCAAAGCCCCTTTAAATCAAACATGTCAGATATCTTTACATTGCAGAAATAATCTACAGCTCCTTGCTGACAATTTTCTACTAGTCTGCCTAACTTCTTCACTTAAGGATGACATTATTTGCAAAAATTGGGCAATATTATCATCTGAATGGGGTTCGCAACTTGAAAGAATATGTCTACCATGAGCTTAGTTCACCTTTTTGACAAACAAACCTTTCAGAGATCTATACTAACGAAAACTAAACCAAAAAATGAAGAACAGTCTTCAAAAAACGGAATATATCAGATATCCTGTGAATGTGACAAATTTAATTTAGGTGAAACATCTGGAAAATTGAAAATCCAAATAAATGAACACAAAAAGTATATAAAAGATGGGAAGTCAGGTATTTGTAAACATGCTTTGGAAGAGGGGCATCAGATTCAATGGGATTCGGCTCATATACTATTAAAAGAGCCCAATGGTGAAAGTAATGAGTACACCACAAGGAACAAACAGAAGATACAGTCGATTGAAGCTACAAAAATGACACACTGTACGTAACGGATAGTCTAAAAACTTGGCAAATAAAAATTTAACAAAAACAAAGATTGATTACTCGTTCCCATACTGTAACTTCTAAATTTTGAGTTATATTTTTGGCAGGAACATCCCGCGTGTTAACGTTCAGACGATACGATATCAAAAGACTTAATTGAACACGAATAAAGCCGCTCAAAAATGTCCATCGACCGATAGAAAGACTCAGACCTACCGGGCAGACACCACAAAATAAATCATCAATCACTCCTGTCTTGAAGCAGTTGAAACAAAGCGGTATAAAAGCAGCGGGAAATACGAAGTCTTAGATTCTAACTAGACTAAACTTGGAGAAAGATGCATTGTATCGTGGTTTTTTTATATGTAACAAAAACTACAACTACAGATTTCATAAATAGATGATGGATTAGCATTTCGGAGTCGTGGAACGGAAACTGTCTCCGTCAATACGCCAATTTCAACTTTCAACCGAGATATGAATGAAATACTTTTCAACTTTCCTTTATATAAAGGAGTTACGTAATAGAGGAGAGATCTAAAAACGATTAAATGAATCGTAGTACGATTTATCACAATTATTAATGCTTTTCTCTAAAATGTTTTGATTCGAACATTAGGGTGAACTCTTGACATGCAACTTTGTCGTAAATAATATAAGATGAAATTAATTTTCGCGTCCTTATTTTTATTCAAAGTTGTATACAGGAAAATTCAAATACCTAATGCAATTTTAAACAGCTGCGAGCATAGACGTAACGTGGCTATTTCTAAACACTACACCAAGCTGTTTAGTGTGTACCAATATTTGTTTATTTTCTTGTAGAAACTATACAAAATCCAAACCTAAAACTGTTTTCGATCAAAAAAGGGGCTCATAACATTCGGGTTAGGTTTTATTTAACAAAGCAATTAATAAAACCTTTCTATTTAAGTATTTCGATGATTTATCCTGAATTGAACTGTGAATAATGCCGTTTTAGTTTACATTAATAAAATAGTTTACGTATATAAATCAATCAGCAATCAAGAACTAATTTATATAATTTTATTTTCTGTTTTATAGCAATTTTGGATAAGAGAGAAAAAAATTTGTTTAAATCGGTACGAGAAATGGTTTTCAAACACTTCTGATAGATATATGGTGGGATTATGTCGGTGATAGATAAATCAAATTGTCACTTTTGAAATTTCTAGACTAACACGGTGTTTCTCAAAAATGGCAGTCAATGCATTTAAGCAGTTACATAATTGAAATGCAAATTATTTTCGAATCGATGACAAGAGTTTTTTTTTTAAAACCGTTTATTTATAAAAAGTACAATTTGAATTTTAATGTGTGTTACTTTTGAAACTACAAAACAATAACTAACTATTTTAATTCTAATTTTCATATAAAGAAAAAGAAATGATAATGAATAAAACTGCAGTGTCCACACAATGGGCTCATTTACATAATTTTTTTTATTTTACCATTAGGAAGAGAATATCATTTTGAGGCTCTGTGCCAAAGTTAGAGGTCAGCGAGACTTCTAAGTCGCCTAAAAAAAATTATGAACATCAAACAGTGCACCTCTCCGAATTTCAGGTGTGACGTTATCGCATATGAAATCTCTCCAGAGAGCGGATACCGCGCCGATCGGTTTTCGGTTAGAGCTAGTAACAGTATTTTGCTTGCTTATATGCTTATTTTCAAACGTTTTAGCAAACTCTAAACAGTATTGTGTTTGTGAAATAAGAACGTTTATAAATAATTTAAACTATTCGACACAATGGACCAGAACGAGAGTAAAAAAAGCTATAATTTTCAATGTGTGGTTCCAGAATGTAAAAGTACTACGATTAAAACATCTAACAAAACAATAATTTATATTAATAAGGATGCAAAAAAAAACGGAAGCAATGGCAGAAAAGCATAAAAAGACTCAAAGTATTCACTGATAAGTCAACTTACTTTGTTTGTGTATTTTTAGGATTTCATTTTTCTTCAATCAGTATCGTTATAAATTACCCTATAAAATACGTTGTGAATACATATTGAGAGGGTTATTGAAAACACGCTTGTATTAATCTAATTTTTTTTCAAATACGTATAATATTGTTCTTATAGCTTGTGGTGTTATTAATGTTCAAAATTATTTAATAAAATAATGTGTCAGTTCTTCACAAATTAAATTTTATTAAATACTGCTTTTTTCCAAAAAACAGGTAATCTTTTCAGTAGATCATCAACAAAACGACGTATATTACATGTTTGAAAAAAAATTATTTCATTTGATTTCAAGTCCGGATCAGCTCTAACAAATATCGGTTTTTTTACCAGTCAGGTGCATGTGCATTTGAATCTGATGTAAACATTTGGAACTAATATCACCTGCTTCATCAAAATAAGTTTTTCTTGTTCTTTTTAACATTGGTGATTTAATTTCCAATACACATTCATCATAAATAGCATTTGGAGAAGCTCCTTTAATTGGGCAGTCTGCAGTTGAAAAAATTGCAATTTTTCACTGAGTAAATATCGCCGTAACTTTGGCCACCAGACCAGGAATAAAATAAAACATCTGGAATCACGCTGTATATCATTTGAGAGAGCATGTATTTATGAAAATATTGACATTTTCAATAATTCTGGCCGGAAAACAGCCAAAAACGATGTACATAGTATAATATTATAATATAATAAACTCGTGTTTTTGATTAAAAAACTCCATAATCATTAGAGCAAGTCCTTCTAGAACATTTAATGAGTCTGCTTTCTTAGAATTAGGTACACACATTTTATTTAATTCACACAAAACTTTGTGAGTTATTCAAAATAAATAAATTCTACGCGAGGCACGTTACAGTCAGAAGCGTAATGTTTGTGCATATTAACTTTCATATGCGGTGACGTCACAGTCATAGTCTTCGCTTCGCTACGATATGCTTGTATAATTGGTTGTATTAGGAGAACGACATATTCTATTGTAATGAAATTTTTAGAATTATATTTTTATCCTTAGTACTTTGTTTTACGAAAAAGCGAGCCCATTCCTGGAACACCATGAACACAACACATCTGCAGTTCTTATCTTCTTATATGTGCATGTATTGTGAGAATACATAACTTGCATGTTGTTGGCAAGTTTCTTTCATAAACTGAAGTAGATAAACATTTTTTTTAGTAGCTGCTAACTATACGGATATGACATAAAGTCTGTTTCCCTCTGTAACTTTTGAACCGTTTGGTATATAGTGGAGAGATTTTAAACGATAATTCACCCCATTCTGCATTTTCCAACACACACACTTTCAAAATCAGGTATAACGCGACCCCCATTTCCATTTAAAAAATATGCCAAATCCTTGCCTAGCTAAACATGCTAAAGATTTCAGTGCAGAGTATAAGAAGACAAGTACGTTGCCCACATGCCCGCAAATATATAGAGTGGTAAACAAATTCCTCAGGACATACAAGCATGAAACAGTTCATGATAGAATAATGTGAGAAATGTGAGATTATATTGATTGGGGACGATAAGTAAGTTGATGGGATTGGCAGACGATAAAATGTATAGGTTCTGTCATGCTATGCCAGTTCGATAGTCTAACAAATCTACGTGTCTTTGTACTAGCAGTCGAAAAGATATTGGCAAAGAACTACAATAAGAAAAATTCAATGTAAAAGCTGGTGAATACAGCTGGAGAAAGTGATCTAGATAGCACGACCATTTTAGATTAGATTAGAATTGGAGTGGCTCTTTGTCCTATTGCACTGCGACCTGGGGTTTCATACCACCAGAGCAGCGCCTGGTTGTCTATCCATTTGTGGATGCTCTCTTTATTTATAAGCATTTAGCAATTCCACAGGAAGGTTCTGGCTCTATCATGACCTTCGTTGCTCCCTGCTTGGCTAATTCATAGGCGTTGAGGGCCTTGCGACACTCCCACACCAGATTTGATGTTATCCTATATGAGCGTATCGCCTTGAGTGCTGCTAGGCTGTCGGAGTAGATGGCGATCTTTTGGTCATCCAACTCCTGTCTCATCAACTCTCCTGCACAGCATTGCACCGCTATTACCTCTGCCTGGAAGGCAGTGGCATATTTCTCTAGGCTTAGAGAGATCTTGATCTTCTCTTGTACCCCATCCCCAACACGAACCATAAAAGATCTGGAAAGGTTGCAGTGGAATGGACAAGTAGCATCCTCATAGCATCCCATATAATCTAATCCAACCAGTTATTTGGTACAGCCTACTTCCTTTTGATCTTTGTCTATCCTTCATAAACATCTTACCCAGCTTCTTGCGAATATTCAGCAGTTAATTCAAGTACCTACATAAATTTGGGAAAACAATATGATATTGCATATAATAATAATTTCGAAAGTTTCTTGATCCATGCACGATGTGAGATTTATTTCTGAGCGGTGATACTTTTATTTATACAAAAAACGTCGTGTATGTTCACATCACGAAGAATTCAAGATTTCAAAGATATCAAGCGTTGACTACTTCACAATGTTTTCTATTTATAAACAAGGATCTGGCAAGTTATCCAACTCATTGAGTGACAGGAAAATTGTACAAACACTTAAAGTAAGTCATTTAAAATGGCGTTAGATGT
>CAJUYI010000626.1:79493-104863 GCA_910591695.1 Galerucella pusilla | reverse complement strand
TGGTTGGTGAAATTGGGCATAAGAGCTTTATCAGGGATCCTAACGGGGCATTGTCACCTGAATGAGCACCTGTGAAAGCTCAAAATTGTGGAAGGAGGAGAATGTAGATTCTGTGGCATGGACCAATTCTGTAAGCAGCTGGGAAATTTTAAAGCATGGTTAAAAACTATACAATCTCCTAACTCCATTTCACATTTTGCTATGAATTATAAACTTCAAAATATTAACGGAAAACTATTAATTACTTGTTGAAATTTAAATCATAATCTTGACCATATATACATTTAGGCATTTCAATAAATATAACTACATGCCTTTAATTTTTAACCACTTCTTATAGAATTTGCCCAATAGACTGTTAATTCCAATTCTCAAAGATATTGTTTATTAATGTTGGTAATATTCCCGTAAAAATATAAAATTGCTCTCTTATTTGACTCCATACCTATAATCTCAGTTACAAACAAAATAATGTCAAAATTTGTCACGCTTTTAAATTTGCCTATTGAAACTTCGCAATTGACTCGAATGTTTCCCATTCATTCCAAAAACTGAATTGCCCAATAATTTAAACTCCGAACAAAAGAACGGAAACAAAATTGACATTTTAGATATGTACTTGTTAGAATTAGTCACAAAAATGCATCTGGAACACCCCTAACGCACATATGGTTAAAATACGAGGTTAAAGTTAGATTTTATCTCAAATATCTCAAAGTAAATTGAAATGGTGAGCAAAAAGTGAAAACTTAGCAAGGAGAAATTTGTAACAAAAACTTTAATTTTGAGCTTAAAATTCAAATTATTATATGTAACATATTTTTTCTGCTTCCTCACTACAAATTTATCATTGAATACTTATACAGGAACTGTACATTCAATGGAAATGCGACATCCCAATATTTGGTCCATATCCAATAGGGCTATGGATAAGTTTATTTGTAATTTCTTGAAATTTGTGCATATCTAATGAAATTGGAGTAGAAGAAATATTAAGAAATATTTAAAAGCTCATTCCGTAGTGGGTATACTATATTCTATTTATAATGGTATCAACTTTATTTCAAATTTACGAACAAAATTTTCTACAACCACTTATTTAAATAAATTATCCTTAGGAACGAATTATCTAATAATATTTGGTCGAAAACATTTTAAATGTGCCTCGTAAACGAAAACTATGAGACGGAGAAGCACAATCGTTGCCTATTCCGAACCGTCATTTCTTGTTCCTTTCCTTTCCCAAAGACTCCCGAGGATATTTATGGCTCTAGGGTCACAAGCCATTGCTCTTGCCCGCCGCATTATTACCCAACAGGGTTTATATTCGATTGTGCAGACGTTAGCAAAATATATACACCTGTTGGATCCAAGCTGTTGCTTCGTCGTTGGTTGGTATCTATGAAGGCACGAGGCTATCAAATACCCATAAATATCTTCGAGATTTAGTACTTGAGAGAGTTTTTATGAGTTCATTTATATTCGTTTTAAATTGATGCAAATTGGTTCAATAAATGTTTTAATAAAGTTATCTGATTAGATTAATTGGTTAACTTCTTTTCCCTAGTTTCACTATAAAATTAGGAAAAAAATAGTAAATATTTTGTTTAAATTAGGATGTTCGTAATTTTCAATTTATACAGTACCCCCCAAAAGGGTATTTCAGTCCCCCTCTTTGCTCCAGTGTGTCCTGGAATCCATAGTAAGGTGACTATATTGTTCTTGTCTAGTTCATTGAGTTTGCCAATGCATTCCCACATCATTTTGGAACTGATTATTCAAGAGCTCAGTGCTTCAATGGCTGCTTGACTAACCGACATTATGATAATCCTTTTCCAATATTTAGCTGGCCACATTTTCTTGTGGCGTGAATTTCCGTTTAAAAAATACTTTGGGTTTCTCACAAGCTTTCATAGAATAGGTAACACGATTTTCAACAATCTGTGGATGAAAATTTTTCAAATAATCGTTTTATTTTCTGCCGAGGGTTATTATCTCCGATCGGTGTTCATCTTTCAACTGTTAAAGGGGTAGTTAATAGACCATGGAAGGTATTGTATTAAAATAATACCTCAGAAGGTACATAATTCCTTTTTCTTCACATACCACATTTCAAAAATCACTTCATTTTATTTTAAGTCAACCACAACGAAAGCCAAAATAAACATATCCACACAATATTACCTTCAACTGGGAATAACATCGTTAACAATAAAACCCAGTTATCAATAAATCTTCTTCAAAGTAAAGCACTCTTTGTGTTTCAAATTGAAATGGGGTGAAAATTTCATTGCCCTCTTCACACGTCGTAAAGTTTAGCTCCAGCGACTGTATCTGTATTGCCCTTTTTTAAATTATCTCCAAACAAAGGGACAAACCATTTAAGATACACTTACAAGCCACGTTATCAAAATAATAGTTCAGGTAGAAAGGAATTGGTAATTTATAGCTGAGAAGAACATTCTTATGAATTAGCCAAATGTAAATTGTTTTACAGATACTAGATTAAGTAAATGCCATTAGAAAATAATGAATACAAATTTTTGTAGATGTACGTGTCCAAAATTTACCACAAAACTTAATATAATATACAAATTCAATATATTAAAATACGATATACTAAATGTTATGTTATGCCAATGTTACTCAAAAGTTTAGGTTAGATTGTAGAATTCTGCCACTAAATTAATAAGGTCTTTCGAGCAGAAATACTTTTGCCACTCTCCGGAACTTATTAAATATATTATTGCCACTTTGCCCACTTTTAATTTTAAAGGCTTTAGCTCATAAACAAATGGATATGTTTTATTAGGAAATAGCCACTCTGTATCCACTTAAATATGACTGAGAAGAATCTTCTTGATACTAAAATCCTAACCTCAAATTTTCCAATAGCACCCTATATATTTATGTATTTATAATTTTAAATGCAGCACTTAATCAGCGAATTAAATATATTGAACAACCGGTCCTTGATAATTGTACTCTGTACTTGTAAAGAAATAAAAAATAAACGGAAAATGATGGTAACTCACCCCAGCACCGATACATAAATAAAAGCTAAGGCAGTATCTGCGATTAAGATGTAAAAGCATACAGACAATTAAAGATGAAGCTAAACGAATAAGATAATAACAGAGTGCAATATCTCCAAGGCATGATTCCATTTTGTAAAAAAAAATTATATATACGCCCCTGCAAATCTTGACACTGTAACGTTTATATGAAGAGAAAAAATAAAATATATCGAATACAAAACAAAAACAAATTAGTAGAAGCATTGCCCCTTGTTCTGGCAACATAATAATTGCTTTTACAACTTCATTTCATCTTTTTTATCCTTTATTTGTGATCGTGGAGTTGATTCACCAGTCGCGAAGGAGGAGTGGAGCTGATCGGAGTTAAAAATCATCTTTATACAGTGGTTATAAGTCTTTAGTTTCCACGTCTTTAGTGTACAGATGGCAAAAGTTGGTAGAAGAAATAAAAATTAAGGTTTTGCCAGACTTAATTTGATACTAGTTAAAAAACAATCAAATGTATAGTTACATAATAATTTTCAAATATACCTAAGCATAACGAACACTGAAATTAACTGACAATTTTTATCCTTATTAATAACACGAAAAAGGAACCATGCTTTATTCAAACTACCAGTATTAGTTTTACATGTCAACCAAATCGTAACCACACACTGAGATTCGCTCTACTGAACTTTAAAAGTTTTTTGACACTTAATATAATTGGTGTATCTATAGCTATAAAGATATAAAAGAATTGCAGTTACTGAATCAAGGAGTCATACAACCCCTTATTGAAAGGAGCAAATAGAAAAACAGTTAATATTTCTCATGGTAGGTACTTTATGGGCCTTTCTTTTGTGACAACTACATAAAATAATTGGGAATAATAAGAAAATTGAGATTTATAACATTAGCCAAGCTGCTGGATATTATTTGTTAATTGACTCTGTTCAAACCTTTATTGGTTAGTTCAGTATTGCTCAATTTTAAGAGTAATAGAATAAAATACAATTACACAGCTGTCAGAATTCAAAATACTATTGGGAAATGGCAGTTCATGCTTTAAAATGTTCAATCCATTATATATTTTAATTAACGAACTTTCAAAAAACTCCATAGACATCCAAGAAAACTTTAATTGCATGCTACACATACTAAAATTGTTTATACATCATTTTCTGTAAATAATTATTGTAAACTAGAAAGAAATATAAACACTATAATAGTATAGCAGCACTCGTATCTGTCAGTATTGACCAATATTTTAATATATCCAAATTTTTACTAAAAACCATCAATATATTCCATTCTAATCATTCTCAACCTTTGACTCTCAAAATAACAAATCACAAATAATTAAGGGAAACCCAAAATCTTATAATTGCTGTTTATTGTTTGTTGGTAAACAAAATAAAAACAACTTTTAATATGTACACCACAAAAATCAGGGCCAACATTTACAACAAAAAGAACAATGCGAAAGACAATATGGAGATATAAATAAAGAGTCAGTATATTAGAGAAGAATTAGGAGCGCAGGATGAGAAGAGATAGGCTAGATAGGTGAGCGATTTTGGAAAAGAAAGCCTGGAGTAGGGGCAAAGCAGGTTAGAGCTCAGAAGTCGGAACCAGTAGGCAGACCACCAAAAATATGGTATGGAATTTGGAGCTCAGAATGACAAATAATAGAATACAAAAAGAAATAGACTGAATATAAAGTGGCATGAACATGTATTAGACGTGATAAAAGGCTGCATGATACCTTTCTGATTAATTTGAAGCAAATAAGATGCTGAAGTACCAAAATACTCCGTTTTCCTTCTATGATCGACTTAAATACTGGCAATTGTGAAAGTTTTTACGTGTGTAGGTTAAAGTATCTCACATATCCTTCAAAGGACACTCCAACAACTGCGGCTTAGGGTAGTAAAGTCAATTTTCATTAGTTAGGAATAATAATAACTTGGATTTTTATATTTCCAGCTGGAATCAAATTTGTGTGGACATTCTGTATACTTGGGTTGTTAAAAATGTAATCTCGTAAAGCAGTGTATAGGTGAATTAATGTATTAGTTATGCGATATCCACCGACACAAATTTACGGGAGTAATTATGATAAACGGTTATTATTGCGTACGTCGTGAGCACGGCATAAGCAAAAAATTATAGATAATCTACACACTGACAATTTACATGCAAAGTCTTAATTACTACGTGGAACGAATTTCGAAGTCTTGACAGTTTAAACGCCTATGCGATTCTCGGCACCAATCAAGTTTCGCTTATGATTTTTTTCTTATTTCTTTGTTATCTTTTTGAAATTTTAATGGTATCATGTTATATTTACGTGACGTGAAAATTATCGATAATTTTGTAATGGGATTTGGTTGGCTGGTCGTAACGCAGACTTTTATGCTAATTTTTTGCTCGAGACACGTATGTAGGATGCATTCTCGTATGATGCGACTGTGTCTGCAAATAATTGTTGTAGCATGTTTTTAAGGCCTTTTATTTTTATAATTACCCTTCTTGAATATTATCAATAATAAATAAAGCACGGAGAAATAATCTAAATTTCATGGTTTTCGGATCGACATATTAAATTTTTAATGTTTATAGATTTTATCAGCAAAATGCTTTGATAGGGTGTCTAAATAATACGGTACAAAGGCTCAATCACAGATAATGGCCCAAATAGGTAGTGGAAATTGAGTCAATTTTTCCATATATTATACATTATTTTTAAATAAATACCTAAGAAGCTTCAATAGTATATTGTGTCACTAGTGAAGAAATTGAGCTTAAGCAGCCCAGCTGAAAGTTCGAGGGCAGCTGAAAGTTAAGAGCTGCTAAAGCGATTTTCTGCTTGTGTGACACATAACTGTTTTACGCATACCGAATAAACCAAAAAATTGGAAAATATAACAAAAAACTTTTGATATTCACTGATGTTTAATTAAAAAATATACATAGAAAAGTCAAAATTACAAGTGACAAGGTGAAAAACTGAGTTATTTAGAATTTTCCGCCCTTGGGTTGATTTTATGGTGTGTTAGGCGAAAATGTTTTATTGAAATTGTAAAATTCCCATTCCAAGCTTTCACCTGCAAATTGCAAATCACTATTTTATGTGTTTTTAAGATTCAGTATTGAATGGGAAGTGGGAAGAGACATGAGGTTCAACATTATCTTGCATTGCATCTGGCCATGTTCGCTCATAGTGCACGAGGAGCTAAAACCTCCGGAAACAACTGGGAGGATACTGGATTGGAGAGAAAGGCTTGAGTAAATTGAAGCATGCGAATATACTGAATTTTCTTCAATGAAGTAGTAGTATCTGCGAGTTTTCTCCAAAACTGAGTAAAGAAAGGAAACGCTTTAGATAGGTATTCTAAATTTCAGTGAAGATCCCTCAGGAGCTTAATAATGGTTTTTCTACAATCACATTGAAAAGTAGGCTTTTTCGCTTGCTATTGACAACGAAAAATTGACGTTTCATGAGGAGAGTAACTTTACGCTCGCCGAGCGTAAAAAATGGCGAAACGCTCGTTGCCAATAACAACTAACAACCGATACTACAAACACAATTGTATTGACAGTGACAGATATAAAAGTTTGAAACATATTTGAATTGACATATTTAAACTGACGGATTTTAAGTTTTTATGGATTCTACTTTTAGTCCAATAACTGAAGACCTGAAAATACGCAAACCTATCAATATATTTGTTCAATAATTTTTTTTGGCTTGATTTGTAGGTCTTTACAGGTACTTCAAAAGGAGTTCTTCAAGATTGCCCCTTAGCTAAGGGCCCAAAATGGCCCCTAACGCCCCCCAAAAAACGGTTTGCCGCCATTATCTCCCGAAATATGCAATTTGGAAAATTTTTGTATAGATAAAAAGTGAAGGTCGTTAAATTATCTACAAAAATTGTCCCCATCATTTTTTCCAGAATGCAATAGTTTTCGAGATAATCGCATCCAAACGTCCCCTCGCTTACGCGGCTGCACTACCTCTGTAAATGCTACCGTCTATAAAATTAACTTGTAAACCCGCGGACAAATTCTTCCATAACTCGGTCAAAAATTAATATTTTTCGATGATTTTAAGTTCATTGTAATGGGAATATCCGTAGGTATCAATATGTGTACCTTAAACCCCGTTATCGCCCGTCGAGGACATTGCAAAAAGTTGCCAATGTTATTTTTCCCCAATATTTTGGCCTCTTCCATTGAATCATTGACATTTTATTTATTTTAAATGGTTTATTATCCCTTGTTTTTTCAAATGGGGTCTGGGGAGGTCCTGAATGTTCCTAGAAATTTTTTTTCAGTATCTTTGTGGCGTTTCACAAATCTTTCAAATTTTCCCGGTCCCTGGAAAATAAGTGCATTGTATTCCGAATAAAAATATTGGTTCAGAGAGTAGACATAGTAAGCTTTCAAATGGTGTGCATTTAATAACAAAATAATTGAACATTAGTTCTTTATTTTCGCTTGTTTACAAGATTTGTGAGAACTCCGAAAACGACTGAAAAATGCAAATAAATAAATAAGCTTTTTATTGAAACGCCACAAAGATACTGAAAAAAAAATTTCCAGGAACATTCAGGACGTCCCCAGACCCCATTTGAAAAAACAAGGGATAATAAACCATTTAAAATAAATAAAATGTCAATGAATTGATGGAAGAGGCCAAAATATTGGGGAAAAATAACATTGGCCACTTTTTGCAATGTCCTCGACGGGCGAGAACGGGGTTTAAGGTACACATATTGATACCTACGGATATTCCCATTAAAATGAACTTTGAATCATCGAAAAATATTGATTTTTGACCTAGTTATGGAAGAATTTGTCCGCCGGTTTACAAGTTAATTTTATAGACGGTAGGCATTTATAAAGGTAGTGCAGCTGCGTAAGCGAGGGGACGTTTGGATGCGATTATCTCGAAAGCTATTGCATTTTGGAAAAAAATGATGGGGACCATTTTTATAGATAATTTAACGACCTTCACTTTTTACCGGAGCAAAAATTTTCCAAATTGCATATTTCGGGAGATAATGGCGGGAAACCGTTTTTGGAGGGGCTTAGGGGCCATTTTGGATCCTTAGCCAAGGCGCAATCTTGGAGAACTTTTTCTCCCTTTGAAGTACCTGTCAAGACCTACAAATCAAGCCAAAAAAAATTATTGGACAAATATATTGATAGGTTTGTCCCTTCAGTTACTGGACTATTTATATTTGTTTTTAATAGTTACAATTAAGTGATTGCAGAAAAAATGTTGTATGTATTACGAGCAAAAACGTGACATTATTGCTTTCGAGTAATTACCATTACTCTAAAGCAAAAATGTATCACTTTTCGCTCTCAATACATAAGTAACTATTTTAATTAGAGTCTAGAAAATTGCGAACAAGCATGAGCCCAATGTTTTTATTCTAAAAAAGAATTCGAATAAAAAAAATGAAATAAACTTATCATAAACAAATTAAGCTTTATAACAATATCGCAACTGTCCCAACCAGAATCAATTTCTGTATTCATTATGTAATCACTTAAAATGAAACTGAGCTTATGTGACAAGACTAGAACGATAAATCAAGACTTTCAAAGAGTGAAAGGGATAAATATTGAAGATGTAATGAAAAGCCAAGACTTCGCTGTGGTCTAGTGGTGGTATGGAAAATGAAAACTAAGGTAGTACCAAATGATATTTAAGTAATGTTCAACGCTACTAGCTACTAGCAAAGCTGTGGTACTGACTACTGAAGCTGTTTCCAAAAAATGTGCTAGGTGTACAAAGTGGATCTAATATTTCTCACTTTTTTCAAATATTTAGTACCTAGTTGAGGGTGACACAAGTGTCTCTAATTTATTAAATTTAACTTTTCAGCTTGCCTTGATTAAACCGACATGTGTAAAAACACATGTTTTTCCTTTGCAATTTCCATAAATATTTTTCTGTTTTGAAATACCTAAGCAATTATCTTCTTGTTGTGTCAAGTGTCTACTAATCCGACGTAAATCAAAAGGCGACATCATTAAGCCGAAGGGCTGTACTGCTATAGATTCGAGCAGGGTTGCCAAGCAATAATAAAATTAGCAGATTATACAAAATTCATCTAATTCGTTCAAACAATAATTTTTCGATACATTATAGGTATTAAAAATAGTATAGTTAGCAATATAATATTTATTGCAAATTTTAATTATTAAATAATGAGATGGTAATAAAAATCGTATTCAGATAAATATTTATTCCCTCTTGTGGTAGATGATTTCTATTTTTTCATTCCAATGTGTTGGTAGTGAATAATAAACTAAGATTAATATATAGAACTAAATATTTATTTCGATTTGGCAACATTGACTAACCGGTTGCAATGTAATAAATCAAATGGTTTGATGTTGGGCGACCTTTAGGGCTTTAAGATCAAAACCGACCACTTTACTCGCTTATATTTCTGCTTTAAATATTAATACAAGTGCGGAATGAATCATGACGTGAAACAGAATTGAGATTTATTGCAACTATGTTTAATTTCTTTCCTTTACCCTTGGAAAAAAAGTATCTATACCTAGTCTCGAGGGATCAATTTTTTAGACGTTTTATTATAGTTTGTTTCAAAAAGTACATAGAGTACTGGAAAACAATAATCCTTGACCAATTATCGGATATTACAGTCGTAATCAAACTTGACTAGTACCCACCTAAAGTTACTATTAAATTATTATAAAATATTTCGTCTCTTGAAAAAGCACTAGGCGTGAATATTGTTAAACATTTCATGGCTACTTTCAAGCAGCTGCACTTCTTCTTCTAACCCCAATAGAGAGGATGCTTGGGTCTATATACCAGCTCTGAATTCGGGGATAGCCTTGCTGAAATCTGTTTGGTGACGGCTGCATTTGTAGAGAGTGCAAAATTGAGTTGCTCTCTGAAGAATTTTGAGAATTTCTCAAGGATTATTTTGCCCAAGGCATAATGTGAATAGAGGGCGTCCAGGTTGAATTATTCTGCTAACATGAGATCCTCAGGATCAACATTTGCCTGATTGCATCTAGGAACAGAAGATTCTTTTCGATAGCAGTACCTACCTGTCAGAGCAAATATTGTTCTTCCTTTCCAAGTTTCATGGCTTAAATGTATGAGGAATTTGGTGCCACTTGAAGCTTGTGCTAGTTATGAATGAGTGAAAATAATACTCTTTGCTGAGTTATGATCACAATTTCAATGAAATATAATGAAGACATTTGTAAAATAAAAAAAGCACATTATATTCACTAAGTTACTCACATGGTTCCATGCTTTTGGATGATGTATAGCCTGTAATATGAGCTGCACGACATTCGAATTCAGGTAGATATAACTATATATTAATTTTAGAAGCGTGTATCAGTTCTTACACCAAAAAGATCACTACAAGAGCGTGGTGAGTAGAAGCAATAATACAGTAGTTAAACTCCAATTTATATAGCAGCAAAATGATTGAATGCTCTTAGCAGCTAACAAAATCAATTAATATGATTTATAATTTATAAACGTCGACGTATTATTTTGTCACTTCTCTTTGATTCAGTATGAAATGTTAACCACACAGTTAGCATAAAAAACGGAATAGACACGTACGCATAACTATCAATTACCGTCTAGGCAGGTAACCATTATTTTGATTAATGGTTTTATAATAATAATCCCTTTCATTATTTTTGTAGAGTGATTTGTCTTATACAAAACTGTTGGACATTACTCATTGATACTGATTATAATAAATTGAAATACCTAAGGATGTTTCCGTTACCAAATTTTTAGGCTACGATTTTTCGACTGTTAAAACCAAGGAAAAAAATGATAATGATGAATAGCAGGAAGACATTCCAAATATGAATATATTTATCATCTTTAAGGGTATAACATGGCTTAATTTGATACCTGTATAAAAAAGTTACACTTAAAGTAGATGAAACCTTAGAAAACCATAACTAACTGGAGCAGCCGACTGCCTAAGTATATATCTTTGATACATCTGAATCTTCATTGGAGGAATTTACATCGCTGATTGTAGCTACTAGAAGCAGATATAATTGTACCATTGGACAATTTGCATTGTTTTTGTCATTTCCACTGTCCCTGGCCAAGTCGTATTTGGTTCCCATGACATTAGTGCTTTCTCTTAATTCCATGAGTTTCTTCTTCTTTCCCTATATGTCATTTCGGTATCGTACAAATTGGGTTGGCTCTTCTGCATAACATCAAGTATTGGTTCTACGTTCAACTCTTCACATGTGGCTGAAAAGCTGCTGCTGAGGAGTGAGTGAATTCTTATGTTGAAATAGTGAAAACTAATAATGATAACAGTACTATCATTGATTAACTCAATATTTTCCAGCTCCCGTCAATTATAAGTAGTTTTGTTTTTATTTTGTATCCTTGAAAATATATTTCAAAGATAAATTGATAGCCATAGAGTATTTTTTTTGCAATTCAATCTGATATTCCAAGGGGTTAACATGCTTTTAAGGAATTTACCAGAATGTAATAAAATTAATATAAAAATTGGGGGTGATAATACTGGTCATAATATCTTTGAGAATACCTATTGGGTTTTTCAAATAGAATTTCATAGAAATTATAGACCTATAGGTACCTACTATGTCACACAAATAATTATAGAATTAGTCATAATTTACATTTTCTATTTTCTCTTTTCATGCTATCCTCAATGTTATATTGTCATCAATGTTATATTATCTTATTTCAATGGTATGAATATTACCACAAATTTTAATTTCAACATCCTTTTTTTTATTCCCTATTAAATTCTGGAAGATAACAAATAACAAATGATATGGCTGCAAAAGTTCCTTGAAAGGAAAATCCCTGTGGTTAACTTCTGAATTAAAATAGTGAAAAACTGATGAAAGCTATACCTACTAACATTGCATGGTTGAATCAATATTTTCCAATTTAAAACGTTTGTTTCAAATTTGTTGATATTTTAAAGATTGTTCGATAAATTTTATGAATAACTATTTTAATTTTCTTAAATAGGTAAACATGATGTAATGATTAGTGATATTTCATGCCCCCCAAAACATGGGTTGATTCAATTTTTAAATATATTACCAATAAAATATTCTTAAGCGATTTGCCGGATTGTGGGTGAATTGATGTAAAAATTGGGGATAATAATAGAATTTGAAATATGATATATTCTAATACAATTCCAAGTATCTAAATTAGACTTGAAGGAACTAGTATATTCATGGTTATGGAAATAATAATAGACATTTGGAATAATTTTATAAATTTCAATAAACCTTGTAATTGTTGTAATTGTTGTAATAATTGTTGTCCAGTCTAATGATTCAAGCATCACTCAGCTTTCTGGATTGTGTCAAAATTAAGTTTTTCAAATAATTTTATATAATATTTCACTCACTTGTTTCCCATAGTACAAAAAAGTTTATTAATGAGCTCAAATATATCACAGTTATTTCACTTAATTACTATAAGTAATTTACATTGATGATTGATAATATATCAAGTAGTATGTATATTATAAAACGCTTATTTTGTATCCTCAGCGTAACAGCCCACTAAAGAATTATTTTGACTGGTTAAAAAAAATGAGAGTGAATTAATTTTCTTTGTATAAAAAGGACCAAATCTACACGATTAAATAGACAATATTGATTGATATGTTGTTAATTCATGGATATTTAATCCTGGTAGGGTTTCTATGAGAAATTTTTTGAAGGTTTCGCAAAAAATATTTTCTAAAAATGACAAAAAAAAGAAATAGCTAGGCATTCTGACAGTATACATGAGAAAAACCACAAAACAAAGGATAATAAAACTAAAAGAAATGACTGTACCTAATAAGTGTTAGAGCACGAATAAAAGCCTGAAAATGTCTAAGCATATCTGACTGACTGCTTTTGTAGATGACATAATAACGAACAATAAGCAAACAAATAATAGGGAATTAAAATAGTAACCAAATTAAGAGGCAACAAACAAATAGAAAATGCCAACAAAGATAAATGAGAATGACTATTAAAAAATTACTCATATGAAAGAGAGAGAATAATAAAAGAAAAATAAATAATAGGGAATTTGAACCCAAGAGAATTAAATATTTTGACACAGTTTAGGTGGAATGAACATTTTTGTTTATCTATCTCTAGTTATTTGTTTATTATAAATTGTGGGAAGTATTCCATCTATTAAAGCAATTTTAGTAATTTAATTCAACTATGTGTAATCTATGTATTAGGTACTCTGACGTTTAATTTACGCTACGTGTTGCTTATAAACTAACTAAGACCTTGTATTCTGAAAACTGCCAATACCTTTTTATCATGTAAATTTATTCAAATCATCTATAATTTGTATAAACCAAAAACTGCCCATAAATCATCATACCGCCTTTTCTTGCCCTTAACCTTACTCATTGTTTTACACTTCCTGGAGGTTTTTCATCCTCGATAAAATTCACTTGGTGTCTAAGAAGAACGAAATGGTTGCAATATAATTTAAACTCAAGTTTACCACATACGACATAAACAAACCACTGATAAACGTAATATTTTTTTGAAATAATGTTCAAATAAAACTACTTACTTTGTCCAAGATGAACTCTCTTCATCCAAGGATAAATTTGTGGAGGATTTGAAGAAGATCCACTCTTCGAATTGTTATTCGATCCAGATTTCTCGTTGCTAGATGTAGAGCTCGTGCTCGAAGCTGGCGACGAAAGATTTTGCGAAGCTGTAGAGGATCCCGTTACTGGTTTTCCACTCGGGGAAGTACTTACGGATAAAGGTGAGGTTAAGCCGGAACTTTTCGAAGTAATAGTCGCGTTTGAAGTATTACTAGTTTGAGTATTTATAAGCGGTGGCGTAGCTCTTGTCGGTGGACCGCTAGTACTTAAATCTTGTGGTGAAGCTACCCCAGTTGAAGATGTTGAATCAGCATACTTACAACTAGCAGAAGGGTTTAACATACCAGGACTTTGCCCACCTGGACTGGCGTGGTGCATGTGTGCACTAGCTCCTCCAGGAATCCTTTGTGGTTGGAGTTGAGTATAATCTCCTATTGTTGGCTGCAGACCATGACCAGGTGCTGGTGTAGCATAGGGATGTGGAGGGTATTGAGGACCGACCTGAGGTGGTGAGTAACAAGCAGGTGGATAACTAGATGCTGCCGCAGCATTAGGATTATAATAATCACCTCCTGGGTTAGCATTTTGATGAGCCTGTTCTCCGGAACGTCCTTGTTGTCCATAGCACTGTGCTAAAGAGTTAACAAACTGATAGGAACTCATCGTTAACTAATTGTTCAAGTAACAGTCCAATTACATATCGTCAAATGCACGTTAAACAGTCAAGTCGTAAATTTGTTTATAACACTTATCGAGACCAATAAACACAACACTAAACGTTGACACGTGACTACAATGCTATAAAAATGTCTAATAAATTTTACGATGTTGTATCAAGTGACATAAATATTGAGACACATCGCGTTGTGACAAACCGGGTTCAAAAAGTTGTGTCTCACGTGGGGACTTATGTGATAGTGACAGACGAGACGTTTAGCGTCGAGTTTAGCGGCGCCACGACTGGGCAATACCTCACGTTCATTGGATTTAGTATGCTAGGTTGCGATACTCACAACAGTCGTGATCGCGGGGCGTAAGTGCTACGCTCCCGACAGAAACAACCATTCCCATCTCGGTCCATTAGAAAGAAACGGATATACAAGAGGGGATAAGTCAGTGTCGGCATACACGCTGCAGACTAACAGCATGTTAGAAGATTGCCGGCGCAGGCTTGGGGAGGAGTTATTGAGGGGAAAGAGGCGGGACTCACAAATTCAAATTGATAATTTGTGAATTGTTTAAGATTTGACGCTCAACGGAGCGGTATATGTACACTGGATTCCGGTAGCTGGGCATTCTGATGGATCGCCCTAGGCATAATTTTACAAAGATACTGCCTAAGACTGACCTGATGATGTTGATTGAAAATTTATGTGAGGTTGTTTTCTTGTGGCGTGCCGGTAATTTCCACCTGTTATCCATCCACGAATGATCGTTTTATAAAATTTTTGAAAAGTTGTATATAAGTTTCGTTTTTTTCGGCTGCACAATGTGCCTTAAATTTATTGTTGATATCTTTCATCAGTTTTGTTAGTTTCTTCAGCAGCTTTGGATAATACTTTTTTGACAAATTTTTTTTGTTTGGTGAACTAATTACTTCCTAGTAACTTGCCAAATGGGGGGTACCTAAAATAATCATGGTGTCTTTGTTTCTAGTGTGTTTTTTCTTTAATTTGATTAACTTTTTTTGAGTGACAGTCAATTTCAATTTAATCATCAATATTTTAAAATTGATTATTAGTTTTGTAAAATTTATTTAGATTTTGGAATCCCATTGGAAATGTCTTCGATCATTCAAAATTAGTGTCAATTTTTACACTTGCAAGTGAGTCTTTTCATTCTCCCAATTCCAATTTTTAAGTAAAATGTTCCAATTTCTTTTAATGAAGCAGCTGGGACCAATTGGTACATATCATTTGGAAAATCTTGAATTCTTGTAGTAGGTAAGTATCTACCCACACGTAAATCATATGAATTAATTAATTTCATTAGATTAGCATTTTCTTCATTTTTGAACCTTATTTTGTTAATTTATTACTGCTATTTACAAAAAAATCTCAATTAAATGTATTTTCGAAGCCAATCTGATTTGAGTCAATCATATGTCTTGCAGTAATGTTGTTACCATCCTATGCAGCTAGTAAGTACTGCTGCATTCTCGATTTCTTGTTTGACCTTCTCAACATTATCTCACTCGTTACTCTTTATTACAGAAGATTCATTCTTAACTCCAAGAGCTCATCCATATCTCAAATGTGGTTATATGAAATCCAAACCAATGGTTCAATAAAACTCAAAGTCCAAACCACAGGAAATTTAATTAAAGTTCCTTAACGGACACTTACCTATGATGCTACTAGTTTCGGTACAATATTACCATCATCAGGCTACAATATAAAGAAATGGTATATACACTTAATACATGAAGATCTTACAAAATTTTGTTAAAATAACTTTAACAAGAGTAATGAATATAAAATTAATGTGAAAGAGATAATATTATAATTAATAATACAAAAATGAGAATATTACACTTGTTAATATTACCTACAATTGAAAACTGTTAAAAAACAAATTAAAAAATTAATGAAAATATTTCAAATTACAAGTTTGATAACATAAATTATATTAGTAGGTAGTCAAATTGAAATAAAATAAAATTTTAGTTACCTGTATGAAACATATAATCCAACGAACAATAAGTTGTTGCAAAAACGTTAAAAAATTTTTAGTATGTTTTTAGTATTCATAGATTCATTCTTGTTTTGGTGCTTGTTTTTACGTACCTACCTAATAAACACACCGTATTTTAATATTAAAAAAATTTTAAATCAGTATCCAGAAGTCGATTTCTCAATTAAGTAGTTGTCAAATTTTTAGTTTTAAGCGATCACTATTATACAGTTTTTGGAAACTGATGGTCTACCATTTGATCGATCTATTTTATGAAGACATCAACCTCCATATGTCCTGATGTAAGTCCACGCAACAAGTACATTCACAAGCCTATAAATCACCTTCAACAAAACAGTCAGTAAATGGCAAATCTGTTTTTAATTTATGATAGAAATAACTTTGATGTATGACCCTCGTAAATTATTGTTCCATTTAAATAAAATATATAGATATTCATTTGACGATTTCTTATATCTTGAATGGTCCCAATATAATTTCTCCAGCATCTGACCATCAGGTCCTGTAGAGCTTATAACCTGTATATGTATTTTCCTACAACCATGGCACTATGCAAAACACGCTTTTCTACACAAATTTTTATAGGCAAAGCAGGCCGTTTCTTAATTCCATTGATAACCGTTGGAAAAAGTACACGCTATGGCAGTTTTCCGCACCGAATTGTCAAACAAAGCTTTACTTATGACCTGTCAACTTTTTTTGACATCTCAACCTAATAGTGAATTTCTTATTGGTGTACAATTTTTAAATTTTAACTAAAAGTAAGTGCACTATTTATTTCATTATTTATTTTAATTTATTAATCATTAAAACATTATAACGTATTAAGTATCATTTTGAGAATTATGAACCAAATCAAAATAATTTATTCTTTGAGCTGTCATATTCAAACATTGAAAATACTCTTCCAGATATTATCGAAAAGGCTCGAACTGCCACCGAAAATTTGTTTCCTGAAGTTTTAATACAAAATTGTTCAAATTTTACAATTAATTGTACATTCAACTGATTTTTCTATTTATTTTCATATTGTGAGTTTTATCTGTTCAAAGTCTAAATAAAATAACTATATACCTAAATTACTGTAGTTTCATTAATAAATGTGGTTGTAGAAAAAATATTGTGTACAACTGGTGCGCAAATCACTTTTTCCACTCGCTAGAATTGCGGTACTCAAACTTCTGCGCTTGTGGGAAAAGTGATGCTTTGCAGACTAGTTGTACAAACTAGATACTATTGAGTCCAGAAAAAGTTCACTACAGTTTAACCACTATTCAAATTGTAGTATGTTGATGCTGTTTCTGACTTTGCTGTATATAAGTTTTTTTTTAAATAGTTTTTTAGATTGAAACTATCAATATTCGACGCTCATAAAACAGAGAAGCGTCAGAAGAACTGAAATACCAAAAAAAAGGTTACCTTGTGTTACTGGTAAAAGTACTGGGTTATCTGACGTTTATTAGATAGTAAGAAGTATTTATTGGTGTTCGTAGAAGTGAAGAACGTTTATTCGGTATCAAATAACAACATAATTTTGCACTTAAGAAGCAAATATTAAATATTATTTATATGTGAAAAGTTATGAGTTTGAATCATTTTTTTTCAACGTTTTTCTCAAGCCATCGGACATCTTTTCAAATAACTTCTTTCATCAAGGGTGCCATAACCCTTTTGACCCCCTAATACCTATCGACAATTCTACACACCGAAAAGATCCTGGAAAAAAAACATATTGTCCTTCCTGTTGTTTTTCTTCTTTAATAAATTGCTTCTGGTTTTGTTTTATTTCAAAGAACTGGGTACTTATAGATAGAATGTTATTGGCTAGGAGTAATTAGAGAAAAAAACTATAAATAAACTCAACTTTAATTAAGAATAGATAAAATTCATAATGTAAGAATCCAAATATTTATCGAGTTTAAAATACATTTAATAGCGAGAGAAAAAAAACGAAATAGATATTTACGTAATTAGTTATGAAAAAAGCGATATTGTTCAACAAGCGTAATATTTGCCAAAACGAGCGCTAGCGAGTTCTGCAAATTACGCGTGTTGAACAATGTCGCTCTCTTCATAACGTGTTTACGTACAACGTTTTATCTAATTCCGCGCTTTCATAATATTCAATAAAATCTTCAATTACAATGATAATATTGAAGTGGAATCAAATGGTGCTAGACTATGATGTATTCACCCAGAAAATTGACTCACTTTAAATAACTGTGTCCTGAATAATGTTTTCAATGTTTATAAATCTCAAAATACTATTGAATTAAAATAATGGGTTAATTGTACAGTTTAAATAATGAAATAATTGTCAGTTTTGACAGTACCTACCTAATTAATAAATTATTCTTTGAAACTCATGTGGTATCTCTATGTTGAAACATAAACAGTTACGTAAAGTTTTTCCATAACTACTTTTCATAACTGATATATGAAGGTTATGAAAAATGTGACGTTACCTAACGTCAAGGAGTGACGTAAAGTGTCACATTTGAGAGCGGAATTAGATAAAAGTCCTTTTTACGATCGGTAGTAGAAATCAGTTTCTATGACTATAAAATTGAAACAGAAGTAGTAGATTATTCCCAAGGGAGTATAATGCTCGCAAGGGAGTTTACATTATGGAGAACTTTTTTCATGCAATAAAAAGATAACATTGAAATTATTTATTGACATTTAAATTAAATATTACATTTAATTTTACTTAAATTTACAGTTTTTGTGATTGCGCTAGTAGTGGTACCTACTAAAACCTGATTAGCAATTTTGGTCTTATTTCCAATGTTCTCAACTACTACTAAATAAATGCTCAAATCCGAATACAATAATTCTGGTGCTACTTACTTCATAATGACAAAATATGTGTTTTTAAGTTAATGAGACCGTGGAAAAAATAGTATATACCTTTCGGGAGAGATGCTATTTTCTCCTCGGTGCATTGTAGCCCTCGGGCTTCAAATTGCACCTCTGCCAAAATAACGCACATCTCTCCCTTATAGTATAATGTACTATTACCACAGCGGTATTGATATCAAATTTTTGACTTTTACCTAAACATAAATGCGGAATAAGTGGAAAGTAAATCATACAGATAATCAATATTGTTAAGTGAAAGGTTAGAGTAACTATTTTTAAAATAGATTGATGTATCACATAAAACTTTTATTAAACAATCAACTGTTTTGAATGAGTTTGATTATGAACTGCTTTAAGGTGAATTTATAGAAGATACTGTAAAGTTTGTCCAAAATCAATCGTAAAAAAGCTTTAGCACTACTCTACTTTCAGAGTTATTGACTGGTAAGAACCCAGCATAACCTTATGTAAGCAGTGTTAAATTTTGAATTAATAATTTTTTTTCATCTTTAAGTAGGTAATATTAATTCTACAGCCCAGTTTCGAAATACTGAATTGCACCTTCCTGTGCTGAGCAAATCCATGGTCAATTTCAGATAACTCTTGGTGTCTAATAAGTGGTCTTGGTCTTGCTCGTTCCTATCTTGCTCTTGCACCTTCTTGCTCTTCCTATCTTGCACCTTTTTGGTAGATTATACAAAAATTGAGAAGAAGAAGTGTGATATTTGTGTTAAAAAAGATAATTGAATAAAACAATAATCCCTGCCTGTTTGCGTGGTGGGAGTAGGCATATAAAGTAGTCAAAAATCCGGAAAAAAAAATTTACTCGAGCGCGTCAGAATTTTGGAAGGGGTGTTAAGAAGGCCCCAAGGAAGCTCCCTTCAAAAAAACTGACGATTTCGGCGTGACGATAAGTTACGACAAATTTTTTAAAATGCAAAAAAAAATTCTTTTGAAATACTCCAGCGCGTCAGATTTTCATAGGGGAGGTTTATCTCGGTATCCTGAAAGCATATTTTCTTAATCTGACAAAAATGTTGGTGGGTTCTCTTAATCTAACCGAAAAATGTTTTTTTGTTTTTTTTTCCCTTTCTTTCTCCCCGATAAAACGGGGAATTTAAGAATGACAATAAAGCGATAGATACAACCAACGTAAATGTAGATGAAATGTAGTACAAATTGTATTATTTATTGTATAAAAAATGAAATGATATAAAAATTGTATTATGATTGTATTGTTATGTATGACCTTTACATTTTTGCTCAATACAATTCATCTTCTTCACTGGAACTTTCATATTGTGGCTGAGTGCCTGTAACATTACATGTTTATGGCACATTCCTCTTTTTTGCTTCAATTCTTCACTTGGTTTCGTTTACGATACGTCCAACAAACAATTTGAGGATGAACAGGCTATTGAACAATATAAATAAATGAAACTGTACATGTTAATAATAGGTATATTTGTATACAGATACGCGTAACTTTTTCCGAGTTCACGAAAATTGTCGAGAAGCTTTAGGAAAAAAAAATGTTGAAATATAATAAAAATTACATAATTTAATCATCGTTGTTTCATATCAATATCATATCACCATCCGTTTTCGAGATATACTCAAAAAACGGGGAGTTTGAGTTTTCATGATGCTTTAAGTCCAAAAGTTTCACCTTTGGACAAAAAAGTAAAGAGACCTTTTTTGTGTAAAATAAAATAATCTTTTTTTTTCAATTTTTTTTTTGTAAAATGTATCGTTCGCGACTCATATGCCGCAACGCGTTTTTTGGAAGACGAAATGGCTCCTCCATACTTACGGTCATGCGGAAACCGGCAGATTTTGAATTTTTAGTAAGTTTTGGATTATATTCTTCTTAAAAAAAAAAAAATCGCGCTCGAGAATGCCGGATTAACGTTTTTTTTACAAGTTCGCGACCCTATAACTTGGCGGCGTCAAGGACTTATCGTCAGATTAGTTAAATTTAGTATCAAAACACTAAAATCAACCCCCTATATCTTAATCTGACGCGATCGATTATTTCAGACTATCGATTTTTTTTACTAATCTGATCGTCTATCCTAGGCGCAGGTCACTACGTATAGAGCTAATACTTTCCAAAGTTGTTCTATTAGGTCTAAGGTATCTCTCATATCTTTAAACTGCCACGCTCGAGTATTCCCGAAAAATTCCCTATTCGCCTCCCTAATTTAGTCAAAGACAAACAAAAACTTACTACAAACCCACAAAAAGTGGGAAGTGGATAACAACCAATTTAAATTCATTTACGAACTTTGAGCGAGCTTATTTCCATTAAATTGATGGACAATGGTGGCTGCCCAACTTGTAAAAGATAAATTCGGACTTGGTTCTTATCTTGAAAAGTTCGGCTGTCGGCTTTTGCGTAATTGTATTCAAAAATGCAAAGAATTCTAACTCGTTTTAACAAATGGGTTTAACTTATTCTCAGAAGAAATGATTTTAGTTATTCGCAAACTTTTATATGTTTGGATAGTAAAGCACGAAATTGGCATACTGTGAGCAAGACTATTTATTTCTTTTGTCATTTAAATTCGTTGATGTGCATACAAGGTTATTCAGGTAATGATACGCAGTGGCGTGCTAATCCAGATTATATAATTAATAATACATTTAAAAAAACTATTACTAAAGAGTTTTTGTTGTTAATGTTTGATAGTTATTCAAAGATTTCCTGATTATTCATAACGGAATAGTATATTCTGTAACAAGGTTTTAATGAAAATTATATGCCAGTGGAAAGTTGGATAATACTTTGAAAAAGTAAAAATTAATTGGTTATTTTTTTACCCACTGCATTTATTTCTTGAAATTTATTTCAAATTGGTGAAAATAATTTTCTTGAGCCCGTTTATAGCCCAACTTTTTATAAATTATATAAATATACACCCCACAAAAATTATCGCATCACTCATTATTTCTTAAATATTTTAAATGTGTTGCCTGTTTTTCCAATTTTATTATTATTACGAATTAAAACACCAATAGATACGCCTTTTGCAACATTTATTTTATATAAGTTTAATCTACAGAGAACAAAAAGTTTGATTTACCAAAACATAGAAAACATCTATACAAAAAAATGAACGGTGCTTAAACCAAAACCAGCCAATGAATTTCTAATAGCGTGTGTTGTCGCCCCTCGCTCTAATTACAGCTTCCATTCGTCTTGGAAGGCTTCCAAATAGGTTCTGGAGGTATCCTTGCGGCATGTTTTCCCAAAAGTTGATAAGAACATTTTGAAGATCATCTAGTGTTCTTATTGGTGCCGGATGTTGCTGAATTCGCCATCCTAGATGATCCCAGACATGCTCTATTTGGTTAAGGTCCGGGCTATGTTCAGGCTAATTCAGGGTGGGTATCTCGACCTCTAGACTGGTTCGGCAGTACCTACTTAGTCTGCAGAACCAGTCTAGCAGCGTGTAGACGAGCATTATCGTGCATTAGCACAAAGTTGTCACCGATATGAGGCATATAGGGCACTACATGGGGTTCTAGGATATTATGTACCTCTCATCAATTAGTCTTCCATCATTCACTGGTACTAGCTCCGTGCGACCCTTGAAATAAATTCCTCCCCAAACGATGATAGAGCCACCACCAAAGCTTTCAGGTTGACAAAAATTAACCTGATCGTGCCGTTCACCACGTCGCCTATATACTGGTACACGCCTATCTGATGAATACAGACAAAATCTTGATTCATCGGTGAATAAAATATTGGACACATCTTGAATATTCCAATTTGCGTGCTCTCGAGCAAATTCCAATCTGCTGCTCGATATTCTCTGGTAAAACGTGGACCTCTAGCTGGCACTCTGGCTCGTATACCTGCTTCTCTCAGCCTATTTCGAACTGTTTGTAGGCTTATTCGGACATTACGAGCAGCCAACAGATATGTTTGCAGCCTTCGAGCGGTGGTATGCCTAATTCTTAACGCCGTTAACCTCAAATAACGATCATCTACTACCGAAGTTACCCTTCCGCGGCCTTGTCCGGGTCTTCTGGTTAGCTGCCCTGTTTCTTGGTAGCGAATAACAACTCAGGATATGGTGCTTTGTTGAACTCCAATTACCTCGGCGACGTATCTTTGACTGCGTCCATCTTGTATGAGCGCGATGATTCTAGCGGCTTCTTCATTCGTCACATGTCGTGTTAAACGTTAAGGCACATCCATTATTAACAAAATAAATTTAAATTTTCACTATTCAATAACACAATTTGCTTAGAAAGTTCTCGATCTCAACGCATTCTCCAAGACAGAAATGATTTACTCGAGCATTTTTGCTTCCAAATAAATTTGTAAGAAATTGTGATAATTTTTTCCCATGATAAGAAACCAGAAATATCTATCAAGTTGATACATATACAGATTGTCCCAAAAAACTAGAATTAAGTATTAAAAATATCCTGAAATACCAGTGATGCGATAATTTTTGTGGGGTGTTTATTATTGGTACAGTTCCGGAAGGTGGGATCATTTTCCATTGCTTTTGAGATATTTGCAAGAAACTAGACCATATTTTTCCCCTAGCTGTTTATAACTTTTGCAATTTATGCCGGCACAATTTTCTAATTTTTTTTTGTAGATGCCATTTCGAATCAAATGCGTCCTAAATCAATTTTTGGTATTCCGGTTCAGGTTTGGAATAAAATGGTACGAGACCCAGTCCATAGTCAATCAATTGGCCAAATTCCATAAGTGAGGACAATATAACTTTTTGAACATAGTCGTGCCTAAAGGGAGGGCAGGGTGGGCCATGGCCTACCCTAATCGGTCCACTCAAAATATCAATCTATTAAAAACATTTTATAATTTTTAAATTCAAACGTTCTTCCATATGATACGAGGAAGCAGTTTTTTATTCTTAAAATGAATTGCGAGAAATTGAAGGGCGGCAATATATAAAAGCAATGTTTTGTCGGGCACGGGTCTTCGTTTCTTCATCAAAAGATTCTTTTTTGATATTTGGCCCCCCCCTAATAAAATAGTCTGCGCACGCCTATTTTTATGAATTATTCCGATTTATATTGTGTTCAATTCCCCAAGTTACTGACTGCCGAAATAACTTTTTAAACTCTTGACAATAAAAAAGACACTAAGCTTGTCCTGATACGTTGTGAAGCTACCTTCCCGACACAGAAATAGAAAAAAGTGTGTCCAAGATGTATGGTAATTTTTACAAATCAACAATTCCCTTATACAAACTTTATCTCTCACGTCCAGGTAGATAGAAGTTTTGGCAAATAAATGCTTCTCCTTCAAAAACTGTATGGTGCTCCCATGGTAAACTTTTGCAAATAAATGCAAATAAACGCTTCATTGTTAATTGTGTTGCATAAAAGTGTGACGAATAACCAAAAGTATTGTGTGTTCATTAAAGTCTAACGATTACGACAAATGTCCCAACAAAAGTGCTCAACGCGACGAAAGAAATTTTCACTTCATCTTGTATCGGTTTTACAAGGATCACGAATATTTATCACTCTGTCGTATTCATGAATAAGTGGCAGTAGCATTCCTATTTAAATGACCAAGAATTAAATAAATCAATCCAGATATCTTATATAAATTTATTATACCAATACATATTATAAATGTCAAATATTTTCTTCATATAAATTCTTCTCCTATTACTGCCCCCAGATCTGAAACAAAAGAGTCTTGTGAAAAAAAACTGAATAATAAGCTAATGTCCAAAATTCATAAGTACAGTAATGCGAAAGTTTTAATACGTATATATATTTTCATAAAAACTATAGCAGATTTAAAATTTTGCATAAGGAATTAATTTATTGGTCAAAATTTCAATTTACAAAAGACGATTAAAGTTTGATTGCCCCATTTTTTATTTAAATTTAACAAAGCCCCCCATTAATATTCATGGTAGATAGAAATTTTTGCAAATAAATGAATCCTTTTTAAATTTTTATCGTACGTCCATGGTGAATGATAATTTTCCGAACAAATTATTCTTCTTTTTTACAGTTTTTATCGGTCTCGCTTCAGCTCAAGAAATGCGATATGCCTAAGGGTAGGAGAATGTTGTAACGAATAACAAAAATATAAATAATTGTGGGAATAATA